>JACTOM010000002.1:762690-978523 GCA_015832385.1 Elymnias hypermnestra | reverse complement strand
GGCCAGGTCAAGAGTACTCTAAACCGACGAACTTGTATGAAAGGTTTAATGAGAATGAAAGAAGCGAAGGAGATATGCAAGGATCGTGGCAAGTGGAAGGATGTTGTCTCTGCCTACCCCTATGGGAATGAGGCGTGATGCTATGTAAGTATCTATAGGTTCCGCAGGGCACGCGATTCCAGATTTTTTGTGACTGATTTTTTTACACCTTAGGTTGTATTTTTATTAAGTATCCCTGTTGTTTTGGGGAAATTAATATAATCTACGTCACTCAGTGAACATGCAGAAATCTAATAGTATTTTTATGTGTCCAGTACTCTTTGTGTGAAACCGTTAAAAACATATACATAGATACATACAAAAAGATAAATGTTTCCTCTTTATAATAGCAGTTTAGATAAATTTTATAATATTTATATATTACATTTAAAATATTTCATTATTATCTATATAATTTTAGTAGGTATCTGCTTAAACTTGATAATTGCAGATTGACTATATAGAATGAATATAGTATCACCCCTACATATATAAATACAAGTTATAACACACAACATATACAGGTTCTGCCGTTCGCTGAGCGAATACAAACAAGAAACATCAAACAAGCTTCATAAGCCCTATTCCGTCCGAAGAACTACGAATTTAATATTGCAATCAACGTCTGGTCGCCACGCGTCACTTTTCATCGGCAAATCTTTAAGGTACACCCTCTCCAATATTTATATTCCAATATATCCACTCTATTACCACCCTTATGGTGAAGGTATAAAGAAGAGGTTTCTATACAGTTTTATAATACATTATTTAATAACGTGTTGTTTGCGAGCATCCACAAAACGTTCTAGTATTTATCGCTTAAGGCAACGGCTTTATTGCTTTGTCGGGGCGTCTCTTAAAAAAATGTGATGAAAAAGCCAACTAATATATTTTATCGGCAAATACTTTCAAACTCGAAATATAAGATATTTAATAGCGTCAAAAAGCAGACGAAGTTGCGAGCAGTATTTATACATATTATTTTATATATATATATATATATATATATATATATATATATATGTGTGTGTATGTGTAATGTGTTATATGAACTACTTAAAAAGAATTGTCCTGTTAATAAAATGACAAAATATATTAAAAAGAAATAGGAAAAATGTGCGATGTCAAATATTTTATTACTATTTGACGTCTACTTTTAAAAAATCTTATAAATAATGTAAGTTTAATATAAAAATACTAAAGAAATTACAAAAAAAAATGAAAACGTTGCGGTATTAGGCATTTTAAATATATTGGAAATCGCACCGCAATTATGGCAAGGTAAAATGAAACTCTTTTAATTTCTTCTTCTTGTTCTAACCGTTTACAATACCTCAATAAAGTCATCTTAGAAAAGGATTTAGCATATTTATTCATCTAATCATTGGCAGGACCTACTTCTCTTAAATTTCATAGCGTGTGTAGAATGTTTTTTAACACTTTATTTTACCCCAAGAACCACCCACGCGTCGTAACTGCGAAGTATACAGTATGCCCCAGTCATAAGCTGTGGTGGCATGAAACCAATCGCAGTCGTAGCGTACAATTATTTTATTCCCTGAGACGTGCGACGAGGCAATGGTGGTCTCTTCCACCTCACTTATGGCGCACCGGCAATCCGCTTGACATTCTCCATCCATTCTCCTCCCATTCTCCTCCCATTCTCCACCCTCAGCTTAGCGATTTGATGGCATATATCCTTAACTTTTGCTCTTCGGCTTATCTCCTCATTTCTGATTTGATCGCGTAGAGTAACTCTGCGCATAGACATTTCACAGGCTACTGGACCAGTGGTGTAACTATAGGGTGGCAGGGCTGGCAAAATACCACGAGCCCCAGCCCAAGAGGTTCTCGAAGCACATGGAACAAGACAGGTTACGCGATTTGGCTATTCTGCGTATTGAAAGTTCTATGGCCCGATCTTTAAACTTTCATAATGTAATAGCCACTTTTGCGGAACAGAAAGGTTGAAAAAAAGATTTTTCTTAATTCCCTTTTATTAACCTTATTGAAATTTAATCGTTATTTTTTCATTGTAAATGAATGAAGGTTTTTCAAGATGTTGTTCCTTCATCAAAAGGCTAGCGAATTGAAGATGAATGTAAAGTCTCTGGAAGAAGGCTTGCTCTCGCCTAAGAAAGGAGGCTTATGTCCAGCCGTGAAACGTATATAGACTAGTGAATGTGAATTAATGTTTTTGGCACGATACTTCTGAATTATCATATCTTGCATAAGGACTCTCTCAATTCCTTCACACTCATAGTCCAATGCGAAGGCAAATCTCAAGTGACCGAAGATAGAACACACGCAGGACCAATAGCTTAGCACATAGACAGCGACCACGTTTCGGATGCCATTACGCACTATTCGAAAACCTTATCTTGCTGCTACAGATCTTTAGAATTTATAATTAACATTTACAGCTGTTGCACGTGCCCTGGCTCCGGAGGCAGCGCGGATAAATCAAGTTTGCCACTCATATGCCTGGTACCGCGCGACGGGCAGCCCGAGCACAGTTCAAGACAACGGCAGACTCAACCGACGTCAAGCAATGCGAAAAGTGACTTACAATTACTCGATGATGACTATATCAAGAAACACTTCAAATTGCCACAACGGTCTTTATATCTGGACCCGTTTAGGTATCTCTCAAGTTATAACTTATACCATTTAGTTCTTTAAAAAGAAATACAGGAAGTTATTGGGCTCACATCGCAGATACACCTTATACATTGTTTTTGAGCTATAAACAACTTATTAACATTACTAGAATTTCCCCATATAAATATGCCATATCGTAGTAGAGAAGAAAGTGAAACTTCTTTAGGCGCATGAGGGTAAAATTTTGACGGAAGAAACACGTGATTAGTGTCACGAAGATGTGTAGCGTTTTTATGCTAATTCGTTTGAAGGTTATGTAGTTTTAATATTTCACAAATAACATGGTCTTTTAATTTGCCACTCGTCATTTTATAATTTAATATACTATTTTTCATAAAATAAATATATTTCCTGAATTCTCTTTTCTAAATTTTAAATTCAAAAACAAAATTAGTTGATAATTTCTTATATTGACAAAAAACACGTGGCATTTTTATTTACGGCATTTGAGATTTTAATAAATTATTTGCATTAATTTTCGACTCTTTTAATATTTTAATGACAATGAAGATCCTTACATATCTTCCTTTTTTCCTCTAGCTAAGGCTCGTAAACCTAGTTTTAGATTTATATAAATATAAACAAGACTTATAATTTATTTTGCCAAAGAAGTTTCATTTCCGTCATGTGTATTTTGTACGCACGCACTTTTAATTTTTTTTCATCAGGCGACCGCTCATCACGTTTCCTATGACCCAAGAGGACGTTAAGCACTTCAATCTAGCGAGGAAGTACAAGATCAATCAGCAAATACTGGATGGATTTTTGGATCCTAGTGAAGCGATATCTGCACCAAGTGTATTCGTAAGTACAGTGTCGCTTTTGATCTTGGATTTTTAGTTCATATTTAGATGAATTCTTTTAATCACCAGTCCATTCCCCAGAAGAGATCAGCAGATCGTTTCTTTTAATATGAGTTTATTTGTTTTTATTAAAGCCATATGCCAAAACCGAGGCTGAGGCACGCAAGGAGGCAGAGGATGACGAGGAAATCATATACATTCTCCAATTGCCCGATTGGGAGTTCAAATGTCCAGTACACAACCAGACCATTAGGACTCCAAGGTACTTAATCCTTTTAAAATTACTGAACCACGCAAGTAAGTTTAAGATCACATGGTGATATGGAGAAATCGGTTTTTAATGACCATCTACATTGCAAAAAGAACCAGTTTGCTACATTTCCAGTTGAGTGTCTTAGTTCAATAATCTATACGTCAATTACTGCTGTTCTTGAATATTCTTGCTATCGCGGTGGTGTGAGTACTCGCTTTGTTAACAGAGGCCCCGAGTTCGATCCCTGATAGACGTATTTAGGAAACAGCGTTTTTCAAGCTGGTGGCTAGTTACCACTCAACCTAGCGTAGACATACAGCCAAACAAAGAGAGATTTGTGTTCCGGTACGATGCTGAGTAGGAACCATATAAAGTAAAATTGCCTATTACCAGCTTAGCGCGTTTTCATCTCAGACTGTATCATCACTTACTATCAGGTGAGATTACAGTATAGCGGTAACCTACCAGCAATAAAAAAATTAAAAGTGCATGCGTACAAAGTATATATGTCATAAGTGAAACATCTTTCGCAAAGTAATTTTTACGTCTTGTTTACATTTATACAAATCTAAAACTTTAGATTTCCGCGACTTAGAAAGAGAGAGAGAGACAGACAGACAGAGAGAGAAAGGAAGATATGCAAGGAATTTAATTATGATTAAAGTATTCAAAGTGTCGAAAATGAATACAAATAGTTTATTGCAATCTCAAATGTCGAATTGTAAATAAAAATGCCACGTGTTTTTTGTGAATATTAGAAATTATTTACTAAATTTAGTTTTTTGAATTTAAAATTTAGAAAAGAGAATTTATGAAAAATAGTATATTAAATGATAAGTGGCAAATTAAAATGCCACTGTTATTTGTAAATATTAAAACTACCTAATCTTCAAAGGAATTAAAAACGCTGCATATCTTCGTGACGCTAATCACGCGTTTCATCCGTAAAATTTTTACCCTCATGCCCCTAAAAAAGCTTCACTTCAAAAATCTTTTTCACCCCCTTATGCTTTTACTATTTATTCGCCTAATTTAGTATAAATTAACAAAGACTTGTACAAAACAAAATGTCGTGCTATACCTAAAAGCAAAGGCTAAGAGACCTTATACAATTCCGATTAGCATGCCATTAATGGCTCCATTCATTATGAGCTTATTGTTTATATATTTGAGTTTAATAAGGAACATATTCCAGCAAATAAAGATATGGTATTATAGAAACGATTTTTTGAAAATTAATCACGAAATACTTCTACTTTTACATAACGTAATTTTAATTCAATTTCAATAATTATGAACAATGCGTTTACAAAGCTATTTATTATGACAAACTGTATTTTGAATCCAAACTAAAAATTGAACGAATTACTATATTACGTAATACACATCAATTCTATATTACTCAATACCAATCGCGACATCTATCGCAACTATTAAATAACATGTAACACCATCTAGTGTTAGATTCTTTTAATACAAAACGTATAATTCAACTCTACTTACACAGTCAAGTATGAAGTCCTAATTTTGTAAGACAGTGTGTCAAAGATGAATCATAACTGTACTGCCTTTTGCACTCATGATAGGGTTTTTTATGACTTGATTAACCAAAAGAGTGACGTATTTATCAAAAAAAATGTCAAAATACCTAAATCTATATGTTGGGCCCCTACATAAGAAAGACATTTACTATCAAAGGATTTTAATAATGAAAGCGCCATCTATCGGAACTATTAGAAACATGTGTCGCTATCTAGTTTTACGTAATTTAATGCCTTCTAGTGCTCCATAAATTGACGCCGTCTAGTGTTATATTTTATTACCAAAGAATTGTGTGTGGTACAGTGTTTATCCTTATTTTCGTACTCAACACTAGATGGCATTGGTAGAAAGATGATTTCGTTTTACAAGAAAAATTATAAATAAAAATATTGTATAATTTTATTGAAAAAAACGTATGAGTATAGCTCTAAGTACACAGAATTTCTTGAGAAAAGCTGTGGTAGAATAATTGATACCGCTAGGGATAAAGAATAGCTAAGGTTTTTGTTATCATGCAGGCCTAGGAAACGGGGAAATTCGATTTTGTGTTTGTAAAGAATCATTTTTATTTTATTTAAAACGCTGTTTCAGGTTTATATGGCACTCGTGTAAAAAGTCTAAGGGCAAGAGCGGCGAATTGAAACAAGGCGGAGGTCCATTGAATAAACCCAAGCCTTGGTTGCTAAGCAGACACACAGATTTTGACTTGTTGTCTCAATGGTAGCCACTGTAAAGAAAGAACTAAATTTACAGTGAAATAAAAATTTAATCGCAGTTTTTCATTATTTTATTGTTCTAAGTATTTATATTGTATATATTGAGATTTAATTTCTAAAAAATGGTGATTAAAATGGGATTGATCTAATTCGTTATAACTTAGGTTTAAGCTTTCAAATGGCCACCAAGTCATGCAAACTGAATGCTTCATATGAACTAATATTACAAAAAGGAGACATTTGTGTCTTTGTATGTATGCATATATGTTTGTGACGTTTTCACACAAAAACTACTGGGACCGATTTTAATTTTTTTTACCAATAGTAAGCTGCATTTTCATTGAGCGACAAAGACTATATACTTTAAAAAAATGTATTCATTACATCCAAAGTGTGAAAAAATTAGTCGCAAAAATTCATTACGTGCGCTACGGAAACTATTGATGATAGAGCAAAAAAAAAAAATTCTATATTACCATAGCATATGTCAAATTACTGTAGTTAAGACACTATAACGACATTTTACATTTTAATAATTAGAATATTATTGTGTATTCTATTGAATGATATTTAAATAAAGACCGTATCAATGGCCGTAAAATATTATTTATATATATTCTATTTAAAAGATATTACGAATTTAAAAATGTCAATCTAAATAAAATAATGTATCCAGAGTCGAACTCCAGAGCATAAAATTATTTTGCTGCAACAAAACAAAGCTACTACTACACATCAAGCTTAAAATTACTCGACTGATTTAAAAATTACGTTCAACAATACCTTATGTAGAGTATTTTTAAATTTGCTATTGTATTGCGTAAATGTTCGTTGTAACGTATATCCTGTATATTGATAAGATTATGAATGTACGTGTGCATCTAATAATCTGAAAGTCCCGTCACCAATATGTAGAAGTTTTAATTTAAGAGGATATATTTCTTGTAAAATGCGTTCAAGATTTTTGTATTTGTGTGGTTTGAAAACGAATAAGCACTGGCCATAAATGCAATGCTGTAGACAATAATTAAGTTATATGACAAGACATATTTCTGTACTTCAAATAAATTTGAAAAAACCTAAATACTACTAGTTTTTAAATTAAAAAGTACAATTTTGTAAAATATTATTTTAAAATCAACTCAAAAAAGCGACATATTGAAAATGACTGATAAAGAGATTGCAAAACTTGCAAAAATGTAAGTAACAATATAATTTGTAGCTAGTTATTGTAACGTTTTAAGTAGGAATGCAAAATGATAGGGCAGAAAAAAGCTCTATGACGAACGGTTTCAAATATCTTCTGATGGTTGTCCAACCCTCAGAGTAAAATATTGTATTAATCGAGGAAGCTTAAATATTATTAGGTCTTCGGGAGTTAGATACTCTACTATATGACGTGTGGCCAAATTAAAACTTTGTCGATTCTAAAATTGTGAAATATGCGAATAAAAACTGTATGTTATTTGTTAACTGCTTTTTAAAAATTAAGATTAATTAATGAAGTTAAATTAAAAATTCTATTTAGAGAATGAAGTTGAAATATTTTTGAACTTGTACTGTATAGCACAGTGGACAGCTAGTGGACGACACTTGATGTTAATATTTTATTCGTTAATGAAATGAATCAGTGAATATTTATGATTTTTTTATTTGGAATCTGATGTAAAAAGTTTCAAAGTTTATTTCCAAGTAATGGGTGTGAGAAGTTAGTGCTAGGTGGCATTACTATTTGTAATAAGTAGGATTTTTTTATGTTACTTGTTGCAGAGGAGAGCCTATTTACCCTTGATATTTTAATTTTTAATTGAATATTAATAAATATTACTACTAGAATTTTGTGGATATTGCAGTCCGTTAGCAAGGCCTGGATTTGACGCTTTAGAGATGTCAGCTCCATTGCTCGTTCAAATGAACCCAGAAGGTAAATGGGAAAATTGTAAACCAGGAAACATGGATGAAGAGCGACTTAAGGCCATCGTTCAACACTTAGTTAGTTCTAAAGCAGTGTCAGCGGCACAAAGTTATTGTGGGCAGTGCGCCGTCGAAAGTCAGGTTTAATTCATAAGAATTATTATTTTGATTTAGTTATACTGTAATGTGAATACATAGTATATGCATCTTATTACCATTGGAGGAGCTATAAACATATATATTATATTATGTATTGTATGAACGTTGAGTAGATAAGATGGCCTGATTTATTATAAATGAATAAGGTTTTCGTTTAATTATGTTTTAGAAAGTCGGTGGCAAATCAAATTATGTACCAGTAATTATGATGCCAATATATCCTGCCGATCAATGTCCCTTTGATTTGGAATGTGAAGCTAAAAAAATGGAAGAAGCCGAAAAGAAACCTACGAAGAAAGTTATTGCTAAGGAACAGGGCAAAGATTCCGGAAAAGACAAAGATAAAAAGAAATTGAAGAAACGATCTTTTGTTATGCAGCGGCTTACAGATTTCGACTTGCTTTCTCAGTGGTAAACTCGACTTTAAAACCAATACTACAATCTGGTGTAGAAAATTTGTAAATGTGTTGTTTTATGACGTCTTCAATAATAACATATTCTATATTTGATGTCTTTCACTATATATGTTAATGATAGATAAGAAATTTACAAGCATCGCGGCGTATAAAGTGCCTCCCACTTGAATTTTCAAATATAATGGTGTATATCCCCTCGTCTTACATTGTTATAAATAAGCTAAAACAAACCGAGTTAGATTTCACTTAAATTATTTAGTTTATTTTAAATGTAGATATTAATATTTTTTACCCATCATATACCACTCGATTGCTTTTTTAACTCGTAGTTATAATCATGCCTTAAAGTGGTTTACTTTATTATGGTATATAGGTATTATCTATGAAGTAAAATAAAAATTAAACGTTTTACAACGGACCCCTTTTCACACTATCATTAAACTTCTACAATATCGGCGGATAACGTAGAAATCTTCTTACTGTTGCACCAACATGAAACTTCAAACCTTAATAGATAGCTTCTATCACAATTAACCCGCTTACAGATAACGAGGAATTTGCTTAGAATCTGGTCGATGAATGAAAAATGTTTAATTTCTAAATATGAAAGCTTATCTATAAAATTTAGAAGCAGAACATTTTTTTAATATATAAAATTTACTAATAAATTACATTCAAATGATTGAATTTGAATTACCATGATTATAGTGGATAACTAGGCATTTAATGACGAAATCTGTTATTTGAACTGATATTTACAAATCGTTACTTGTTTTTAAGAGCGTTGCTATATATAAAATATATAAATATATTAATTAGGACTAGATTTTTAATCGGGCATGCAAAGATATAATATTTGCATTTGGTCTTCAAAAATTTATTTCTTTTTGATTTATAAAAGCTTTAGACCCATTAGATTTCATTTCGATTAGATACTAATAAATAATTTCATAGATATAATATTTTAATTTAAAAGCAATAGAGGTCCGATACACGTTACACAATAATCATTTTACATTATATATTTTGTAGTCTTCAATGTATTATAATATACTTTCCATAACATAAAAGAAGAAATTTATAAATTTAATCCTATTTTAATATCATATGTACTAATAAATGTTTTATATAGTACCTTTTCGCGCAATCCAACATATAAAACGATATTTACGAGTTAGCGTTGTCAGTCTATGACTATTTTTTAAATCTGTGGTCACAATGCTCTCTATATTATTACTAAAAAATATTTAGAATGGCAACATTAATATTTACTCTTTGGCATAATCAGAGACAAATGCCTCGATCTATAAATTTTGTGCGTTTATGGTCATTGGATGGCCGACCACGGTGTTGGTCATGAAAAAGATAGTTCGCTAAACCTTGCGAGATTTTTGAACCTGCCAATTGCAACAATAATGAAATAGAAACAATCAAAATATTCCTATTTAAATCTTAGTTTTAACTATTTCAGAGCAGGTGAGTGATCGGAACCTTGTTTAATGTCATATAGTTCGTAATTAGTTTCCCATTCCACATTTTTATGTTTTCACACCTTATCCTTTTAAAATCGCAGATAGAACTTATCAGGTAGGATTGCGTTTCTGCGCATAGAGCTATTTCTATGATATATAGGTCATTGGCTGAGCCCTATAGATTTTTTATGAAGAGGTCACTGAATTTTGCCACAAACTGTGGATAATTGCTTTATGGATTTTTTTTGTTAGCATGGGTGCATGTGAATCCTGCGCTGCGTGAAAAAAAAATATTCTCACGCTCGGACACCTTTATTTCGGAGTCGTGGATCTTTTTTTTTTACTTGTACACATGGACTGATTTCCTGCATTCACAACTGATGAAATATGTGTGGTACCTGAGCTAACAGGACGTTATTAAACGTAATGCGTTTTTATGTTATTCATTACTATTTTTTCTAAAATGCGAAACATAGATTAGTTTGGCCTTGATTATGATTGTGGGTTGTTTGATTGGCATTGAATGGCCTTGTGATGATTGTGGAGTAATTGTCCATTTTGTTTTCCATCTATATTGCCTACTTCTTAATTTTTTGTTCTTTGTTTATATAACATTCAACCTGTACTGGTGACATTTATTTCAACTTTTTTATAATTGATTATTTGATTGTGTTAAATATACCCTGTTGATTTAATTAGTACTTAAAGATCAGTGAAATGTTTTGATAAATATAAACACAAAATTCATATACTACATTATACAATTTTATATCAAATTAGTTATGAATATTATATTATTCGTTATGAATAATTTCTTTATAAAATTTTAAGCATAACCTTCAATGCTTAACACCTAGTTTCTAAATTTGTCTGGTTAATACCTTGTCTACATTTACTCACTTTAGATTCTCCCAATTTTGTTTTTTCATAATTAATAAAAGTACACACATCATATCAATTATCGATTTTTTTACAGACCCACAAATCGTTTATTATTTGTTGGTTCAGAAAGACATTTATTCTTTAGCCTCTATAAACCACCTGAATTGAAAATATCACACTTTATTGCGTTGGTATAAATGCACTTTGTTTTTGAAATTATACCAACTTGTATTTTAAAATTCATTGTTTTTGTGTATTGTTGTTTAATTATCTATATAAAATATGTAATATTTATATCATTATCTTATTAATAGTATAACACTTACTTAATATTGGGATGCTTGTGATAATGTTCTCAGGTGACATTTGATAATTTGTATCTTTTATTAAATATTATAGCTTGAATAATAAATGAAAGGACTATTTTTTTGTAGCTAAGTAATTGTTGCCTTATCACATTACTTTGAAGATTTTATCTTATAATTTAATTGTAAAGCAATAACTAATCTTTTTTGTTAGCATACTTTTGGTTATTATATAAATTTGTAAATATTCACTCAATATCTGAATCAATTTCCTTCCCCAATTTTGGTTTTACATTTTTTTTAGTAATCCTGTTTTTTTTTACTTACTGCTGTGTCACTCACATAGTTAATAATACATCTGTAACATATATATCTGAAGGTAATCAGTCAGTCGGTGACTAGTAGTCTAACTATTTTTGCATTTCTATTGGAAACAGTTCGACATACATGAAATGATTAGTTTCTATAACAGATATATTGACATGCCTCTCCACATAAACTTGCATCTTAGACATTTTGTAATTTCAATGAACTATACCATCCTATATACTAAGCTAGGTCATCATTATTTTCAATCATATAGCTATTGAACCAAGATGCTTAATGAAACATTTCATTAATACCAAATGTAGTACAGTGATAATTCATTTGTCTTTGAAACACTGTCTCACAAAATTAGGATTTTAGATTTGACTTTATATATTAAAGTCAAATGTAGTGCCAATGACATAAAATATAAAAAAAAATTGGTCCGTGCTTACGACTAATGTTGTCACAAACTTGGTAAGGTGAGGTTAATAATATGAAATGCACCTTTTAAAGTAATAATATACATTATGTATTATGTATAATAGTATTAAAATTAGTGTCAGTAATATTATTTTGACAAATTATTATATTGACTATGATTTTTAATCAATCATAAGGTCACATATTGCAAGATTCTGTGACTGGATTTGAGCCTCAGACATCATCATTGTTAGGATGTTAACAGAAAATTTGGAGTGCTCAATATTTAAATTTTGGCATTCTGTGCACCACAGTCCCCATAAATATAATTAGATTTCGATTTTAAGACTGTATTGGATGTACTGGGTATGAGACTACTGGGTATTTACCTGAGAAGTAAAGATTATTATAAGTTACTCGCTTTACTCTAAAGTGTAGGAGAGTGGCTCATTATAATGCAGTCTCATTCAATAGAGTCAACCTAAATAAATTTTCACTTCAAAGTCCATAAAAAAAGGGCACTTGAATTATTATGTTTTATAATTTATTCATTTTAAGTACATTACTACTCTAGAAATAGCTTTTTATGGTTTAATTCAATCAATTTCTAATCTCTGACATAAAATGATCGCTGTTTGCAAAGTTCTTTACAATTTAAAATCATAATATAACAGATTTAAAAAAAGGGTATACTAATTGCCATTTTCATTGTTGTTTGTGAATGTTATTTACAAATAAGTGTTCTGTAAAAACTTAATTCCTGTTGTTTTTACTCATATTGTACTACCTGTTAACAGCTATGTCATATGAGTAGTTTCCAACTCAGCAGGATTATGGAGAAATCTTTATTTAGTGTTACTAAATTTAAAGTAAATTGAGTGAGTGTATCAGTTTCATGGTCTATTCATATATAAGGAAACTTATTTTTTAAAATTATTATTCATTATTTGCTTTTCTAAAAATAAACGCATTTGAATTTTCTTAGCTTCTGGGCTTGTAATCAGAAAGAATTGTTAAATACATTATGATACTTCATTTGATATGATTTTCTTATGTCATCACTGCAAAATTATCTGTAAAATATATAGTGTCATGAAATTTTTGTAGAAAATGTTAATATTGGATGTATTACATTTATAATTATTAACTTGCATATTTTAGTATGTCAAAAAGTAGTCAGCAGTTCTTTGAAACAATAAGTGTGTTAATATGTGTTATTGAGTAATATCTAAATGTGATTCATTTTCAATTTGATCTTAGGTGCTTATACTTGTTTGTTGAGACAGGACCTACTTTAGTATCTTTCTTTGTGAATATTAAAATTCAGTTTTTCTTTTCAGGTACACATTTATGCATGTAGCTAGATCACACATTATAATTAAAGGGTAAGTAAGCATTAGTTCTATTAGTGAATGATATATAATATTATTGGTAAAATGAATTGAATTATGGAAATGACAATTAAGGACATATTCAAAATATATATAAACTAGCTGATCCCACGACTTTATCTGCATGGAATGTCTATTGGGTAGCATTTTAAATTAATACCCCTGCAAATTCGTAAAATCTGTTTTTAGCTGAACTCTACTCGGCAAGAATATTTCTATCAAGTTTTAAGTCTACACCTTATCGTTCCAGAGATATTGTGATAAGTCAATAGATACCTGAGTATCTCTAACACACACACACACATATATATATATATATATATAGATCAGAATAAAGACGTGGCAATTCCCTGTATATCGTAAAACATGTAATTAAATTAAAACTGAAATTTGAATGAAATGAAAATTGAAAATTTCATATATGATACATATAAAATTGTTGGATTTACTATTTTATCTTTCACTTGATATAGCAATAAGTAAAGACATAGAAACTAAGCTAGTAATTCACTGTTTCAAATTCTATTATTTAAATGCTTGTTTCAAATATTGATTAATTTGTGTCATTCCATATTAAACCCAAATAGTGAACGAAAAATTTTGCCACTAAAAATTAAGATAAAGAAATATATTTAGGGCGTTTTAATTTATACATATTTGCTTATTCTGCTGCGTTTCATATATTAGGCCTTTTATGTTCCTAAATTACATTACTGTTGTTAAAATGAAATATACTCATTGGAGTTTGAAGTGGGTTCTTCTCAGAGCAAGCCGTGAAGGAACCTTCGTAACTTTCGATTTTCAAGTTGATCCTTAATATTATCATCATTTGTAAATGGAAATTTTGCGACAGAATGACTAAATATGAATTCAAAAGTACAATGAAAGCCTACTTATATAAAGAATTTTGATACAAAGTACAATTACGTCACTGAGATTACATTTAATTTATTGTAACACAATTGTATATATTATATAAAATAGTACTGGACCATGCCATAAGACTGTAATATGTGCAATAACAAATTGATAGTCATTTGTTAATTTATAATTGCATGAACAAAATTTATAACGATATGAAGGAAATGTTTGGAAAATATCTAGATAAAATAACATAATCGAAAGTTAGATGTGTACTGCAAATATACATATATCATATTATTTTGTTTTCAGAACAAGGTTAGTATGGAACCGTCATGTTCGCATTCAAAGTGTGACGTGTTTGAAAGAAGCAAAATTTCATATGAAGACAATGCAGAAACGAAGACTGGTAGCAACAGCAGGTTAGGCGAAAACTCAAGTAGTTCTTGTAATGTTAGACAAAAGATAGACGACCTAGAACGTGAAGATTTTGAAGAGGAGAATAGAATGTTAAAGCACTGTTCTAGTATGATAGTAGATGATGAAATAACATCCTCTGCTCGCTTCTCAGGGAACTTGTCTAGTGCCAATTCAAGTCTTGCATCTAGTTCTGAAACAATTTCCAATCTGTCAAATATGATGGCGAATGATTTCAGCTTACCAGGCTGCAGCAAAAACGATGACTGTGATGGAAGCAATGCTACTATAAAAAATATGATACACTCAAGAACAGCAATATATCAAGCCGAGACAACGCCCAAGAAGGTGGACTTCATGCAGAAACTATTGAGCAGCAATATCCAAGAGAAGAAGGATTTTCCGAAAGGAAAACTCTATAAAGGCGATTTAATGGAACATTCTGGTGATGCTGATATGTGCGATGTTATTAGCGGCTCATCGAGCCGGACGAGTTCTAAGGCCTCAAGTATCGCAAGTACGAGTTCTGATAGCAAGGACTTCAACGTGCCTTCTACATCTAATGCTGACAAATTGTTGGGTCTAGATGACAGCGGCAAGCGAAATGCGAGTGGAAGTTCTAAATCTTCTGTAAGTATTTTTTTAATTTCAAACCAGTCTTATTAATATTTAGCGATAGGAACAATTCACATTTCGAAATTTAGGGTTTTCCATTGTGGATTTTGAATTTACATAGGTGAAATAGCCAGCATTCATGACTTGACATTATTCTTAACTGGAGTTAATTTTTTAACATATTTATATATCTATTTTTTTCAATTTAGCCTACAAACTTATAAACGAAAATATAACACAAACAAATATGTTATTATAATTATTTACAATATGATATGCCACCATCAGATAAGTCCAATCCTGTGTGGATTGTCTACTCTTATGTCACTCACCCCTGTATTAGTACTTTTTTTTACTTTATATGATTATTTATTTGTTAGGAATTTTATTAGAAATCCCATTTTCAATAAACTATTTGCTTGTCTTTGGTAATCTTAAGAAGTCTGTAACTTTTCTTTTCCTCTTGTGTTATACATCTGATAATCAGACTTCATTTATAATTAGGTGTAAATTTTGTCATAATGAAATAATATTTACAAATATGTTCAATGAATGAAGAGCCAGAATAATAATCTCCTTAAAGAAATACTTTAAAGAGTCTCAAAGTCTTTTATAAAAACTGCTCTTGTATGGTGTATAAAAATCTTCTGTCCTTTCCTGATGGTCTCCATAACAATATTCATATGATATATGGCTATTTCTCTAAATAAATCTGTGATTTTTTGTGCAAGATTTTAGTGTCGTAGTATGGATATTTAAAAAGTATTATTTTCCAACCTAATGGTTAATTGTCAAACTTACAAGCTCCTTTTTCCATATTTTATGTATAGAAGTAAAAATGTATTGAATGAGTATTGCATATTATAATAAAGTTATCATCAGCAGTTATTAAAAAATGTGTTATCATAAATGTTCAAAAACATGTAAAAATAGGTTGCTGAATTTTGGATAATCATGGTATAAACATTTATGTAAAGTAGTAATTTTTTAAACAGTGTGATATGCAATATTATTTAAACATTCAAGTCTTTAAGTTATCAGAACAGGTTCCAAATTTATTAACTAAATTATTTGGTATATTGTGGAATATAAATTTTGTAAAACCAATTATGATAATTGAGTTAACCCTGTAGAACTACTTAGTTAAGCAATTTTGTATTGCGTTAAAGTATTTTCAATATACACTTTTCGTTTTAGTATATAAGACATTACACTGACAACTAGAATATCCTCACGACTTTACCATTTAAATAATGTTATAACACTTAAATAAATATTCCAACTTATAGCCAATTATTTTTGTTTTACCAGGTTGTACCATTCGTGACTTAAGTTTAAACTCCACGGTAGTTAATGTAATTTTTGATGATTTTGTATTTTGCCTTTTACTTATTAAAGAACAAAAAGTCACGTCATCATATTGAATAATTAATGACAACACAAACTTTATAGTCACGAAGTTAAGCATGACAAGTAATATAAAAAAATGCCTACGCCATCTAATTCTAACTTCTGAAAACGAATTATAACGAATACTAACTTCTTAAACCTCCAAAAAAGCTTTTAAATTCTATGTGTGAGTTTTCGTTAGATGAGGCTTTACAACTTTTTACAAATACGATTAGTACTTCATACAAATCTAAATAACGTTAAAGAAATGTCTTAAGTATAAAATTTTTTTTCGAACTGGGATGGATGAACAAAAATTGTATGTATTTAATAAAGATTTGAGCAAAATTTTAATGAGATGGGAAGGAATTGACAAGACAGTTTTTAATTTTTATTTACTTCGACGATTTAGCTTAGTACTAGAACCCAATACATGCGGCTGTGGGTTTATATACGATTATTATAATGTTCTGTAATTGAGGACTACGACATCTTTTTATCTTGCTAATTGATAAATTTAACTCGTTAGAAGCTAATAATGTTAAATATGAATATTAATCCCATTAAGAGTTAACATTGAATGAATATTTTTGCAATATTTGTATGTAAACCTATTATCATCGCCGAGATAAAGTGCTGTCGGAGTTGATGTTTTTAAAGTATACAGAAAGTAAACGAGGGATATATTGTAATATCAGCACTTTTTAATAATATTGAATTGCAGTATTAATCAGGAACATTGTAGGCAATTTCACGATAATGCATTTGTATTGCAAAATAACAATTTGCGTATAGTTAGAGTAATTAAAAAATGTTCGTTTGGAGAGTTGATTATTGGCTGTTTGTTCATATAAATTTTTATGATTAAATATTTTATACGTCCATACTTAATCTCCCAGGCTAGGCTTTTCCTATGTAAATACTAATTCGTAGTTATGTCTAAATTCGGACAAAGAATGCGTCTTTAAGAACACAATAGGGGCAGTCACTTCGAGCAAGACTAAAATTGCAAAATTCCTTGTTCACATTTTTATTTTAAACTTGTACCTATTGTTTTATTTCCATTGGATATTTTTTTAAAGTAATTTTATGGAAATTTTATAGAAGAACCTTAAATTTAGTACGCGATGAAATTTCCGCTTGCTTCCTTTGTGACGATTTTTATACGGTTTCTTTAAAATAAGTTCCTACTTGTTTTTTATTGTTGGAGAGCTAAGAAAATGTTTATGTTTTTAAAATAATCTACAAACTAAGTTTCATGACATCTTTTTAGCGTAATTTAGTGAAAAACTTTTCAAAATAATGTCGTTTTACACCTCGCATTTTTAAAGTTAAAATTTATGTGTGTGTGTTTCATAGTTTCCATGTTTCATAGTTTCCATAAATTTAATGTCTTGACTATTTGAATACTGAATAATAATTGAATAATATTTATATTCCGATGCGATCGGGAACTACGCCGGTGTTACCCCGAATGGAATGGATTTTTTTATATTACTTGTTTTAAAGATCTACAGCCCAGCTACCAAGCCTCACCGTGTCATATAGTGTAGAAAGTTTAGCCTATAAGCGATAATAGATCTAGAGAAGATTTGTACCTAGGTTAATGCGCCTCCATCTTAGACGGCGTCATCTTGTTCGTTGAGATCTTAGTCGACATAGAATTTCAGTTACCCGTAACCATGGTTAAACCTCATTAATTATAGTATTGGCAGTAATAGAATTTTTGTGGTGCCGGTTAGTTGCTCGACATAACTGAAAAGCAGTAGCGGACTCTACGTTGTATGTATACAGATGTCCGACATTTACTATATTTAATTAGGCTATCAATTAACGGTGGTATGTTGATTTCTCTCTTTGGGATTGCCATTATATGGATTATAGCGCAAACACTTTATAACATTGTTATAAAAATGACTAATTCTCTATTTTTGTACACAATCGTAGCCTTTAAATTTCTAAGAGCACTTTTATTTCCTCTGTTTTGCTAATCGCATGAAGAGTTCCACCAACACTCATCAACAAACGATATAGACCTGTGCCAGGATGATACTAAATTTGTTATTAAAATTTCTTCGACCACGCTGTAATCGCCAAAATGAATGGCACAATTTTTATAACGCTGATAGCATTATAAAAATTGTGTCATTCATTTGAAAAGAGTAAGCATCAATTTTTATCCGAATCCGAAAATTGGGTCTGAGAGTAGGTCCTGGCGTTTCTCTTTCGACTGCGGTCTTTATGGTGCGTGAATCAATTTTTTTAAAGCGAATATACTCAATTATTATCGACAATATTTCGCCATTTTTTTGGTAGGTCTCGTTGGCGAATATTTTCTATAGCTTCGGGGTTTGAAGAAATATATTAGGTAGTTTTGAAAGCAACTAAAGGTCATTGGTAGACATCTGTAGAGGTCGGAACAGAAAATTTTCCGAGGGTGCTGTATTCAGACTGTAATGTGGGGGCTTCAAAACCTCCGAAACAAACCCTCCCAATTTTTGCGGGTTATCAAAGAAGGGTATGGTCGAGGTGTCTTGATGGAATATAATTGTCTTCATATGAATCCATTCGAACAGTTTTCTCACATGTATGTCGTAATCACTCTAATTGTGCATTTGTGCCATTGTGATAAGCAAGTGTCTGTACAGCTGGAAGTAGTTCATGACAGACAATTCGCCTCTAGTCTCACCTCACTCACAGCGTCGATTTTATTGGCGTTAATGTTGGTTTATCAAATGCTTTTGACAACTCGCCATCATTTTATCCACGTTCTTTTACGCTTCCGATTATCGTACGTAATCCATTTTCTATCTCCGAGTAAAGATTTCAGAATCTCAGTATTTACATTAAAATATTTCTCAGTATTTACATACACCATAACGACAGCGTGCGAACCATTTCCACTCATTAGTACCATCACAGTGCATAGCAAAAAATTATTACAAGTCTGCCCAACGTTCTCCCCCTTATAATAATATTTTTGCAGAATATAGCGAATTTTGTCATTTATTTGCCCAATTTTCGAGTTCTAATCACTGCGTCGATTACAATATTTTTATACATAAAATAACGTTCAGATGTTCACCTAAAAAGGAGGTCACAATAGTATCATAATGTTTTGTTGTTCTTTAGTTATGTGCATCTAACGCCATATTAATGTCATAAAAATCTATCTCCTATAATAACATCAATTAAAAGTTTCCATTATTTATAAACTTTGTGTATGAGCAAAATGAGATCGTTTCTACTACTACCATTTCATGTAAAGGATTTTGTCTCTGTCGCAATTTTAAATGAAAATTTACAGCGTTAGAAATTAGTAGACTATAATTGCATTATAAAATGCGTCGTGTTCTTGTCGGTTGTTAAAGAACGGGAAAATCTTGCGATAAACGTTTCATCCTGTTAAATTACAATATTTGCAGAGAAGATAGCAGATGGCAAGCGTACGGAAATCATGTTCAAAACATGCCTGACATAAGGCAAGCATGCGCCGCAAACAAACATCCAAACAGTTTTATAAAATAATACGGCTGGACACAAAATTACTAAAACAATTTTGCTTAATCCTGCTTATTTTAGGAAATTGTGGGATTTACATTTTCAAGCAAGATGCAAGAAGTACTAACTTATTTCCTCTAATCAATTTATGGTCCAAATACTTATTAAAGTTTCATATTTTGGAAAAACGTGATGAAGAACCTGCTCTTTTCGAAATGAAGCAGCGTCTCGGATGTAAAGCCTAAATTCTTTGGGCGTAGATGCTTTTGCTTATTGTGCAGTTAATATTTTGCTACCTTATTAATTAAGAATTACAAAGGCTTGGTTTAATATTAACGTTATAGAAGCGAAATTTATAACCTGAAGGCATTTTTTATCTCCTGCCATTTTATATAATCACAATATGTAAGAAATGTTCACTCATGAATTTTAACATTCTTAATATGTAATTATCTTAAGCAGTATTATGAAATGTTTTTTCTTATAGTTTTAAGCTTTCCAAACCTTTCAGTCGTATTTTCCGTTGTACGTAATTATGCTGATTCTACCAATTTTATATATTATTTAACACTTATTCATCTCTTAAGGGTTGTAGTAATATTCTTTTATTTATGATTATTATGATATAAATTTCAATGACATTTTCGAATATTTACTGCATAATACTACGTATTATTTTTCTGTTTCCTAATAGAACTGTATACTTAGGAATAGTAAATCTTATATTTGAATAAAATTCTGTGTTATGTAATTCAACCAATATATTTAAAAAAAGGTTTTTGTATGAAAATTCTAAATAAAGGCGGTTTCTAAGCTCTTTTTTTACTATTCACGTTATTAAACCCAGCAGACGTATTTTACATGTATTACATGCAGCTTCGTCTCTAAATTTTATTATAATTATATTTAATTTCTGTCCCCGTAAGATGAATATGATAACTTTTTAATATCAAAATAGGGTTAGCTTTAAACTTAGTTACCTCATTTATATAAATGGTAGTGCTAGTGAAATTATCATTAAAAATGTTCCAGCCGTTTGACAATAACCCGGGTTATCTCGTAATGCAAACAAGGATTTAGAACTAAGCAAATTTTATTTAGAATCTTAGATTGGTATATATTGTATATTCCACCAGTTAAAAGTTTTTCTAAGCCCTCTTGTATATAACAAGGTTTGACTTCGGAACTGCTGCTTGGAACTTTCAAATAAGGCATTTTAATGAGATATGGCTTCTGTTGCTTTGTTCGGTTCGTTACATGGATTTCAAAGAATTTTTGGTACTAGTTCGTCTTGCTGTTACTCGTATATTCAAAGTATACTTCAAGTAAATTTTTAATGAGGTATGTTTGTGTTTCTGTTATATTTATTCTACGTCGATCTGCATTGTTGATCGGGCAAAGTATTTTACCGAGAATTTCTGTCTTAGCAATTTCAGTATCTATTCAGACTTGCAAAGTTGATGGTGTGCTAAACCCGTGCTTTTCGGGCACATTGTATTTTGGTCATTGGATTATGACAGTGAGCCATAGAGTGTGTGTTCATTCCTTTTCAATTCTTACTATATATAATATATTTTAATAAGATAACCGTATCACATCTGGGTTTGCCTCCACATAGTTTTAAAAAATATGTTGAAACGTCCTATTACAAAAAACTTATTGTATTGAAAATTATCTAAGTGACAACGATATTTGGACTTGATTCCAGTTGCACATGAAAGCTAATCACGTTGTATCGTACAAAAACTATATTTAAAGGAGTAACTGTTGAGTTTCCTTGCAGATTTCTTCTCAGTGGAATATCTAATATATCAGTTTGTTTTTTTGACTCAAATCAATATGTTTGGCGATATATCTTTGTTACTAGATGTTAATACGACACGAATTGAAGATTACAAATTCCTTCAAAAGACTACTTATACATTAAAAGTTCACTTACAATCCACCGGACGATAATTTACACTAAGGATGCTGCGGAACGTTCTATTGAAAACTAATGGTAATTCAAATGTGTGATCTGTTGCAATTAACTATTTCAATCGGTCTTCTATTGTATGGGGTCGCCTAAGACCTTGTAATAATATTTATTATCGGGACAGTTTGTGTAACTGAATTCGTACGTGACTTTTTAAAGCGTCATGCAGGTGTGTACGCGCCGTGCCTCGAGAATTATTTTCGTTGATCTTTCGCAAAGCCTTCAAAATTCAAACCACCACTTACCTGTGACTACTTTTATCAGATTAAATTATTGCAATATTTAAAATCATGAATTTACAAATAAGTCGCAAAAAAAATCTTATTTCGCGATATAAATTCCGTATATCAAAAGTTTAAATATTACTTTTGTACATATTTATTGCTACATATTTTTATGTCGATAATGCGCATGTTACATTTTTATGTTTATTATTTTAAAGAGCAATATTGCGTATAAACTTTACTAAAAGTTATCAGTAAAGTTTTATATGCTTATCAGTTAACCTTTGCTTTCTCGATGGTAAGAAGTTAACCGTCCTCTTAATAACGAGTGGCTGGGTATTATTTAAATGAACGAATATTATTTGCAAATTGAAAGTGAAATACTTGTTTTTAACCGACTTCAAAAAAAGGAGGAGGTTATCAATTCGTCTGTATTTTTTTTAAGTTAATCGTGCTATCCATATATAGGTATCATATCGTAATTATAGACGTACTTTAATAGAAATACTGTTTGATTTTACTCTTTGTATAGTTCAATGTTATTTCACGTAACATCATTTTACTGCATTTCTATGTTTCGCCTTATACCTTTCTACATATAAAATAAACCTTACTCTTTATATTTAATACAAAAACAAAAAGATTATGCAAGGACAATATTGAAAACGTCAATCGCTCTGTTGAAAAATTTGTTGTTTAACAATTTCCAAAATAAAGATTATAATTTAGAAGATGCCAAAAATGCTTAGCTTTTACAGTATCTCCCTCTGCAAAAATATATCTTTTAACTTATTACAAAAATCTAAAGATCTAACAGAGTCTGGGTGTGAAAAAAACAGAGCCCCATCGTTGTAAATGTGGTGACTGGGTGCATCAACTCGGTCACCACGGTCTGTCTTGTCTTCGTAGCGCTGGTTGTCTCCCGAGACATGCTCTCACCAACGACATCATCAGATATACCCTTGTCACCATTAACATGCTGGCAATTCTGGAGCCGAATGCAATTGCGCGTGATGATGGTAAGAGACCTGATGGTATGTCGTTGATGGCTTGGAAAAAAGGAAGGTCGTTGGTGTGGGATGTTACATGTGTTGAAAGACTCGTCCCATCTCACATTGACGCTACCTCCAAATCATCAATCAAACGCCAAGAGGCGCAAATATGAGAGCCTTGCCTTAGAATACATATTTGTGCCTTTTGACGTGGAGACATTGGGACCGTGGGGTCCAAAGACTAATTAAATAAGAAATTTCATATCGCTTAGTTGATGTCACCCGTGACCATAAGGCCGGGTGGTACTTCGGACAGCGTATAAGTATCGCTGTCCAAAGTGGTAACTCTGCCGGCTGTATGGACACTCACCCATTTGCCTCTGATGGCGCGTTTTAATTACTTTTATTCCTATTTATGTAAATGTTAAGTTTATATATAATAGTTTTACACTATCGTCTGTGAAACTCACTGTCTCCCAACGCGGTTATACCCACTGCGGCTTACATTGCACTGTTGTATATAATATATAAATAAATAAATTATATAAAATATACAAGATAAATGAATTTATATTTCGTTTTTTTTAAGATGTTGTTTTAATTTATTTTTGCTGAATCCCGCATATTCACGATTTCGTTGGTTTCTCTTGCATAATGGTCCTTTCGACATCCAAGTTTCCGGGATTTGGTCTTATGGCTGAAGCCTATCCACAGTACAGACCTAGACTATTTAGAAATTCAATTTTTTGCTTGTATATACACCTGGAGGCTTTACCAATAATGCAAATACTCTTTCAATGTCGCCAGCGATTTCTTCAGTAGGCTTCAATGCCAGGGTTATTTGTACGTATTTACTAGGTAATTTCATCTAGTGTAGTATGTTTAAGTAGATCATGTCTGTATAATAGACAATATTAAAAATATCCTTTTCATTACAGAACTACCAATATTGCGACGGTGATGAGGATTCTGATGACGACTTTAACGAAGAGTCGTGGTGCACGTGCCTGTCATCTCATGAGGTGTGTAATACTTAATTTCTTTTTTAATACTGCGGATATAATTTTCGTAAGAAAATCTCACAAGAAAACACAATATGCGGGTTGACTACTGGGGTGACAATTTCTTAAGCATTTTTGGTCATTTTGTAGCAATAAAAACGAATTAATTTTAGTTTGAGATGGATAGTAATAGTTGAATAACATTGTCGTTCTTATTATAGTTTAAGGCTCCCATATTCATAGTGCATATGTGCATATCTATTATATATAATTTTCGTGTCACGGTGTTAGAAGTTGAACTCCTCCGAAACGGCTGGACCGATTTTCGTGAATCTTATTGTGCATATCGGGTAAGGAGAATCGGACAACATCTATTTTTCATCCCCCTAAATATAAAGGATGATCCACCCCATAACTTTTATTTTAATTTTTTTGACAAACGTTTTGTTTTTATTTTTTATGGTACAGCATACATATAAACACATATAACCCAAAGTATCAACCTTTCTATCACCAATACCTATTATTTAATTGCGATAATAGTTATTATATGGCAAAACAACGTTTGCTGGCTCGGCTAGTATACATATAATAACGGGATAATTTGTATCATTTATTGAGTTACCTGTACTTATGCGTCGCTCCATATATTTTGAACACTTCACACTAAGACAGATCATGTTTTTGTCAAATTTTAATGTTCAAACACAATGTTATAGGTAGAATTGAAAAGTGCGCAAACTGTTTCATATATCAGCGAAGATCTTGTAGACCGTGTTTGAATGTGTTATAAATTATTAAATGAATAGACACCATTTTGAGGGTCATAGTATAGTATATTGTAAATATACGTTAGGTTTATCGATAAGGTCTTTTCTGATGTCTTTTTAGAGTTATCAAAAATTTATTGAGCTTTTGATTCGTAAACATATCGATCATGAAAACAGTACAGTATATATTTTAATAAATAAAAATTTCGTCGCTAATAATTAAAATCAGATTGATTCATTATTGCTAATGATAAGAGGGTTTAGTATAAGATATATAATACAGTAGATTTTTAGTGCGAATCATTAATATGTACATCATTTCCAGGACGACGATGACGATGACGAACCTGAGGCAGATGACAGGATATGGGTAAGTAGAAATTCATTGAATGGTGGTAATAGTATCTTAATTATATTGGCTTAGATACAATCTAAACAAAGTTATGACGCTGATAACGTATACTATTTTGGATACTGATCCAATATAGGGCGGATTTGCCATGTTTTGAGTGATATATAGTGTATTAAAGGAAAATTTCAGTTCTTTACATTAGCCCGTGAGCGAGTATCGTATCATGAATAAAGTTATGCAATCATAATTTTGTGACGAAATTAAATTGCTTTTTTATATCAAAAGAATACGTAGGACTTCTTGTAAAAGTGCTTCAAAGTTATTTAGTAACTTTTTACGGTTTCACTTCCATTTTTTTTTTGTAAATCTAGGTATTCATAGTCTTGTTACGCGTTAAACCGCCGTGTGCACTGTAAGGACATTTTAATCGAGATGATTGTAACAACAGATATGTCACAGTCAATACGTTATGCCCAAGTCATCAATATCAAGTTGTTATGGGACTGAATGGCGAAGTGTTAAAAGGTTAAATTTGTCATTGCAGTGTAGTCGACGTCCGAGAGTGTACGAAAGCGATTCGCGTCTGATAGACTAATAATATAAATATATTTTATATATGTTGTATGGTAAAATCTCAAATATTACAATCTCCTTATATTTAATAATTTCGTTATATTTTCACGCATGGAGGCTCATCTAGCTCAGGTAAGAAATAATTTATGTTTATGTAATCTCCCATCGGAGTCCCGACAATTGCAAACGCGTTCCCGTATTTGGTTGCTGTTCCACATAAACATACATATGTATCTATAGGCACTGTTTACAGAAATTATTGAATTAAACAGAAACTTGGTTTAAGAAATTCTAATCTTATCATTTAGTTTTAGTACAATCTTACTGTTGTTATATTTTATATTTAATTTACTTAAAGGAATACTTGGGAGATATCTTTAAAAAATTGTAAGCTTTTCTCCATATTGTTATATATCTATTGATGATTTCTTTACTTCTCCAGGAACGTGAAAATCTAAGCGTATAATATTTTAAGCATACCATTATTATATTGAGTTAATCGAATATGTAGGCAATGCCTTATACGGAACTATCCATTTTGGGTAAATCGAGATCAGATTCCGACATTAATATGCATACATATCGTATGTTGGTTTGTCTGTCCATATTTACAATAAAACTACAGCCTAATGTTCATAATAGTACATATGACAGAAGTTTGTAACGTGAAATTTTTCTATTTTACTAATGTGGTTGAATTTGTTTAAAGAGTTTCTAAAACGTAGGAATTCGTCTTAAAGAATATTTGTTAAAATCGCGATCTGTAACTATTTTTGTAATATTAACTTGATAAACTGTCGCGAATATTATTCATTATTTGGTTGTGAAATGACACTCGGCACATTTAAAGTCATTCTGCGAATCGAAAAAAGGTGGATGCAATATTTAACAAATATTTGCATTACAATAGGACAGGTAATTCAAGACTTAGTGCTTATTTTTCTTTTTACAATGATAATTGCGATTCACGGTAAATGTAAAATAAAATTGTAGGGGGATTGCCGTTGTGAAAGTTCTTGTGATATTTGCCATTTGACGACATCACTGTTTTATTGGCACAATTAGCCACTTCGATAACAGTTCAAAACTACTACATATTATTATGACTTAGCCTATTACTGCAGTCATATAAGATTTTACCTTACATTCATAATTTATTATAAACATGAAAGTTCCAGCTAAAATGTATCAACAAATATACTTTCTCAAACCCAAAACAATTCAAATTAAATTATTATTATTAAATTTATAAATCGATGGTTGTCGGCTACACGCACGAAAAAGCATGACACATTGTCACGTTCCGCTTGAGCTAAACGTGTAGGCCAGACCGCGGAACGAGCGATAGAGAAGCGCGATCGGCCTAATTGCATTAATTATTGCAGTAAAATTATCGTCCATAAACAGACTTTACAGACATCCAATTTTTAGTTCAGATTTATACTCGAATTTACGGTAAATACACTTATTAGTTTATTATATCGTAATTAGGAAAGGTATGTAGACTACTTTATTAATGACTTGCAGAATTGCAATTATAAGTATTACAATCGAAATAAATTGAGTTGGGGCAGCATTTCATAACTTTTTCCACTGAAAAAGAGTATGCCACATTGTACGTACAAAATATATTACGTCATCAGTTTGGTTTTGCTCCTACGTCGCCGTACTAGTGCAAACATATTTGACAATTTCGATAGGAATAAGTTTGTTATTATTATAAAAGAAGACAATGGGAAAAGCTTTTATTGCTGCGTGTGTAATTAAATGTTATTTTGCTTCGTTATCTTGGTCTGTGATGTCTCTTCAAGCAGCTTAATAGTATATTTATAACTCGTTTCTCGCAGAGGAAACGGCGCTACGAGCCTCCTCCGCCACAATCTGCAAAGAAGTTCTGCCCAGACGGTAGCGTTATGGCCTGTACTGGATCCGAGTGGCCTAACATCCATGCCAATATCTCCATTCAAAGCACCAGCAATTTACAAGGACCACCTGAATTGAAGCAATGGCTTAATAGGTAAGAGGTTTCATATTTGAAGAACAACAACTCTTATCAGTTCACACACGTCAGAGTTTTTTAATAATTGTAATATCGACGTGAATATAGTTAATTTATTTAAATTTGTTATGTTTTACATGTCTTCAGACACACTGTACATCTTGACTCCATAGACCAGAGAGAGAAAGTGACAGCTAGCATATACTAAAAAATATCTTCTGACCTGTTAACTGGGGAAATCCCATTGTTATTACGTGGCTTATAACGGGCGTGAGCTCTTTCACAGGATGTGTCAATACGTCACGTCCGAAGAACGGAATGTCATATTATTTATGCTTGAAATGGACTGAAAGACTGAAATATATACGTTTTATGCAAAATTACAAAGAAATTGTAGAGAATCCCAACAAATTTATGGAAATATCGTATCAAGTCATTATATACTTCAAGGATATTTTCATATGTCCTACCTGTAGTGATGCGAGTATTCGCTTTGCTAGCAGAGGTCTCGAGTTAGATCTGCAGCAGGGTCATTTTAAGAAATTGTATTTTCTAATTTGTATGATTTTGGGCTGGTGGCTGGTCGGCCGTAGTTAGCTACCACTCTACTAGCAAACACATACCGCTAAGTGAGATTTATGTTCCGGTACGGTGCTGCATAGAAACCATAAAACGTAAAATTGCCTCTTATATTATCACTTACCATCAGGTGTAATCATAGTCAAGCGCTAAACTGACAGCAGTAAAAAACCACACTTGTTTTCGTTTGACGAATTTATACGTACTGGACGGTTAACCGGTTAATACAGTATTGCCATACCTCTTACATTTTCGTTTACAGACATCCCATTATTCAGAGCTATTTTGAGATATTTGGCTCTGTATTGTATCTAAAAATTACCATAGAGCAAGTTATTAGGATGATATTATCTTTTTAAAGACTACCATTGTTGTTGAGCGGTAAACGATTTCTGAACCATTATTAATATAAAATACGATAGTACAACGTGGTTATATTAGTTGTATTAAATATTGCGATACCTTTTCTGTAACATTCATTCCTGTAATTTTATCGTGTAAGTATATTTGTAATAAATATGTTTAATGAGTCGTATAAATAGTGAATGAGTTCAGTACATGTAAATGTTATAATACTCTCTATAATGCAAAACTAAATGTATTTAGAAAACCGATTCGACGATTTCAAGGATTCCATACAAGCTGTTTGATAGACTAGCAAAGTATTCAAAATCGCTTGTCAGGTATTTAACAAAGTATATAATCTCTAGCTTTTATTTAAGATATCACATTCATGAAGAGACAGCACATTTTTAAGTCATACGAGTACTTATAAATAAACAAATGAATGATCAGACACTAGCTCTAATAAATCTGGCTTACTTTACACAACTGACAAATAAACGAATTCTCAGAAATGTAATCTTAGAATCATTATTTGGTGCTTACAATACATACTGTATATTGTTGACATACATGTTCATTCTATTAAGTTATTAAGGTCTCGGGCTCACAATGTCTTTGTCTGTACATATATTGCTAGAGATTTTTACACATTAAATACACGTTAAACATTCAAGTCGATTTTTTATTATCGAAGTATCCATTTGTTTCTCAAAAGAAAATTGTTATAAGTTTTAGTAGGCTGCATAAAATTGACAATTCATTTAAGGATAACTGTATGTTTGTATAAAAATCTCCCAGAGGACTTCCAGCTGTTTCATAACAAATTCAAATCCTTTATTTAATAAATAAAAATTGCCAAATATTTTTAAAAGATTACTTAGACGAGTTAAAAGCGTAGGAGTTAATGAGTTGCTCTAACCTAAATATAATATTATTAATATTAAATTGTAATGATGATGATATAAAGATTCCGGATTGAGTTTGTTGTGGAGTCTTCTCAAGATAGGGCGCGAAGAAACCCTTTAGATTATTAGTCGTTCTTTAATATCAGCATCAGTAACACATTGGATTTAATATGTGAAAAAAGCTATGTTAGACGATTCAAAAGTTCTCTAAAGGCTTACTTGAATGAACAATTTTTAAATTCGAATTTAAATATCGCGCTTGTACCTTATGATTTTTATAGAGAATGATAATATAGTAATTATTGTAAAGTAAATTGACGTATCTTGCTGTCATGGGTTTCGACAAAGTAACGGCTCAGCGTGTCGACTGTAATTTTTTCATTTATTCATATGAGTTTTTTTATTCAGGAAAAATCCAGACGTACGAGTGTTTTTTTTGCATTTATGAATACCATATAGCTACGGGTTTTGAAATAAATTTGTGCGCATACCAATAAGATCCTGTTTAGTACCAAATGTTTTCAGCGGCTAGCAACAGTTTGAAACAAGCTACCGTTGCGCTGTCATCTAATCGGCATTATAATATTAAAACATTAACAAAGAAGGGGACACGTGTAACGAGTCTTTTGGTATGCCATGATTGCTTATCTTATTATAGTAATTCAAAACGAAACAGGGAAATCACACAGTAGCACCACGAAAGTATCTTAAAATTTATTACAGGAGATCTAACAATTATTTTTGTACTATTGTGTTTACTCTTAATTATCCTAAATTTCATTTCCACTAGCAAACCTGACGCTGTGCACCATAAATACCATTATTTGATTGTTTGATTTATAATTGCGTTACGGTTGCCGTCCCATTAGAGTGACTGTGAGAGTGAAGGAGTAGATAATGTAGGTCTGTTAGCGCATATCCTTGTGAACTATGCTCGCCAATCCGCAGTGGAGCAGCGTTAATGGTCTATGCTCTAAAACCCTCTCTCCTTTTAGTGAGGAGGCCTATGCCCAGAAGTGAGACGTTAATAGATTACTACTTACTTTATTCTTCCCACTTTTACATTACTTTTCATTTGTGTAACAGGTTTCAGTCGTGGTCCAATGGTGAGAAGATACAAGCTATTGACGCTCTCATACACCGCTGCACGTCGAGCCACGTTCGCTACATGATGAAGGCAATTGAACCTTTATTCCAGAGGGACTTTATATCCCTTCTTCCCAAGGAATTAGCTCTCACCGTATTGGGATACTTGCAGCCGAAAGATTTACTCCGGGCCGCTCAAACTTGCCGCTATTGGAGGTAAAACAACAGTTTACTTAATTCTATGTACTTGCGTCTCTAGCAGCGGCCCTGGCTTCGATATTCGTCAAAGCAGATTTATAAAATTTGGCTGTTATTTATCAAACTACAGCTGAAGAAGTGCCGCTAAGCGAAACCTTTCTGTTCCTTCACAAATTATTTCTTACCAGATTAGCATATTATTTGCGATTAGATGATAAAAGTCTATATGTTAAAATGTTAATTTATGTGTAAAATATCGTAATTGTTAGCTATTGTTGATTTGACAACAATTTAAAACAATTTACATTATGTATATTTATTGTTTTTATCGTTAAATTATATTTAATCCGTGAAATTGTAAGACAATATCTGTTATCCATAAGAGCCGATTCATTAATGAAGTTTTCACTTCTGTCGTGTGATCTTAAGTATGATTCAAATATATATTTTTTTATTTATCTTCTGAATTTTGTGACCGATTTGTGTTATCACTTTCTTGAAGGTTCCTTGCTGATGACAATCTTCTATGGAAGGAACAATGTCGTCGTATAGGTTTAACCACCCTCAAAAAGATGCCGAGGTCTCTTCCTCGTTACGACAGTCCCTGGAAGACGGCCTTCATGCGCCAGTCAATGATCCAGGACAATTGGCTCCATAAGCCTGTGAATAATCCCATAGTGATGCGAGGACACGATGAACATGTGATCACTTGCCTGCAGTTCTACGGCAATCGCATTCTGAGCGGTAGCGATGACACCACACTGAAAGTATGGTCGGCCATTACAGGAAAGGTAAGTTATTTTAAGTATCAGCTGTTGTTCTCGATCCCGTGGAAATATGGGATCGAATTGTAAATCTTAATCATTGACCCTCAAGAACGGTCCTCCCGTTTTAGAAGAACTCGCGATTAATACGAATTTTCCGAACTTTTTTTTCCTACTTATTCGTTAACTATCAAATTACACGATTCGGAATGAATAATTCGTATTCGTATCGAATTATTCACACATCTCTATTTATTTCTTTATTCTTATTGCACACATACATACAGAGTTTGAAAAAAAGAGAATTACAAAATTGTAGATAAAAGTGTACAAAGGCGGTTTTATCGTTTGAAGCGATCTCCTCCAGACAACCCTCCAAGGTTGTAGTTGGCCATAGTAGCCCATGAATGTACTGGTTAAGTGTATTGTACTTACTCAGTAGTTTCATGGGCTACAGGACAGCCTGTAATAATTACTACTTCTAGAAAATGATATGCAATATGGATATAGACAATACCCACATACAAATATGTACGTAGATATGTATATTCACATACTTATATAAAAAGTTATGTTATATTTTTATTTTCAGTGCCTGCGAACTCTAGTCGGTCACTCTGGCGGTGTGTGGTCGTCTCAAATGGTGGGAGATCTCGTAATCAGCGGTTCCACTGATCGCACACTGCGTGTATGGAGTGCTAAGAGTGGGCAGTGCTTGAAGGTTCTCGCGGGGCACACTTCCACCGTGCGTTGCATGCATCTGCATCAGAACAAGTAAGGATTTTTTTCCAAAATTCAAGACAATGACTACTACATTTAGCACGAACTTCTTAAACTGTAACACATTTGACGGCCTCGCAGTGTCGGCGCAGTAGTGCAAGTAATCTTTTTCTAGCAGAGGTCCCGGATACGAATTTAGGAAATTCCTTTTTTTAATTTGTCTGAGTTTGCACTGTTGCAGCAAAGACGTACCGCCAAGCAAGAGCTATGTTTACCGGGATGATGCTTTGTAGAATCCGTAAGCCGTAAATTGTCTCTTACCTGATCAGCGCGCTTCTATCTTTGACTGGCATAGTCAAGCGAAAACCTGTCTGTAATGATTTTTAAAAAACATAGTAAGAAACTACCTCGTTTTGTAATAGTGCGTGTTCTCGCCTCGCTAAGGGAAGGCCTATGCGAATGTAAACGCTGTGCGAATTATTAACAATAACCTTTTAAGTAATCTTAGTGCTTGCGTTTTCTCCCTTGTACTTTTTATATCGTATTATAAGTATTGGTTTGTTTAGATACCACTACTGACGCCATCTAGCTTATATGAATCATAAATATGCTGTCACAGCACTACCTATACGGTTCGTGACGATCCGGTTTTATGGTATATGTTTAATCAGGTTATTTACCGGGATTAACAGCATCATATTCGATCACCCAGCTCATAAACTATGCGTGTGCGAAATTCCAGCCAAATATTATCAAATTGTTTTGAAATGATTGTGTAGCATAAGCTGAATAAAAAAAGGATGCAGTCCTATGCGGACACATATTTTATTAAAAAATCTTTTGCATTTCGATGGAGTAAATCTAAATATCTAAATAAAAATGCCACGAACAAATTCAGTAAAGCACTTTAATTACTTTTAAATAATGTTAAAGTCGGTTTCTTTTAGAGTAAGACTAATTGACATCATATTAATACGACCATTATTGTTTTTGAGGTTTATTGGATAGTATATTGGTGAAATAAATGAATTCTTCTAAATATTTGTATACACAATTGTTATTTGCGTAAGTTTTAATTGCGAAATCATGTTTTTATTTTAGAAAGTAACATTCAGTAATATTTTTTTTAATGCTACATCAATGCTATTTATAGTGATGCATGATACAATTTGATTTTATTTGTATACTATGAGAGGTAAAGGTAAAAGGATTTAACTGTAAGATCCCTTTCTTAAGTCAACCTTAATTTTGACAACGTCTTTGGCGCAATGGTTTGACTAACAGAGTTCGATTTCCGGAAAGACAAATTTCAGATACGGTATTTTATAATTTGTCTAGGTTTATCTAATTTAATATTTAATCTCGCAAAGACGGGACGCTAAGCAAATGATTTCTGGTTTAGTAGATTTCTTGTTCTCCATTGATTAATTAAAATGCGAAATTCCATTTAAATAAAGTGTTTGTGATGCGTTTCGTTTTTTTGTTTGGACATAATTTAAATCATTTAAAAACTTGATTCCTTAAGCGATATGTTGAAAAAAAATTAAAATACTTATTGTGACTTACTTATCTCAAATTAATCAATCTTTTAAAAGCTAAAGTTGCGTGGATGTACATTAACGTTATGTATTTAAAAGCTGTGCGGCCCATTCTTAGTAGAGTTTCTTAAATTGGCTTTTTATTGTATAAAAGATGTGAAGTTTTGCATAAGAGCGTACGTAAATATACGAACTTGCTTTTTTAATATAACATGGATAAGATTTGAGTTTGCAAAACCTAAAATGATAACTTATTTAAATTTTAAAGTAAAACTTCATTACGCACGCTTGACTTGGGGAGTAAGGTGGTGAATGCGTGACGGATGCGTTACGAAAGGTATGATCGAGCGAGGCGAACACGTATATATATGTTTTATTTCAGTCGTGTGATCTATAAACCGCACTTGTTTACTTGTCTACAATGCAACCGGAGTATAATGAAGTGTCGCCAAATTTTGGCACTATGTTGTCTAGAATGTGGAATTAGGTGAAAACACAATTATTTTTTTACAGAGTGGTGTCAGGTTCTCGTGATGCGACACTGCGTGTTTGGTCTATTCCGGACGGACGCTGTCTTCGCGTACTGGTGGGTCATTTGGCTGCAGTCCGTTGCGTTCAGTATGACGGAAAAGTGGTAGTCTCCGGAGCTTATGACTACTTCGTCAAAGTGTGGAATCCGGAAACTGGAGAATGCCTTCACACGTTGGCTGGCCATACAAATAGGGTCTACAGCCTACAGGTACGTTTATATACTTAGTAGTTCCTAAAATATTTTTAAACCTTGTCTGTTTGATTTTAATAAAAAAAAAACCACTGTGATTAATCTATACATTAACTTTTATTATAAAGTATAAATAAATTTAAGTTTAAAATAGTGTAAATGGTTAGCATATTCGACTACTGGCAATGAAGTACTGAGATCGAGTCCCGTACGTATTCAAAAATCGATATTGAGTTTTATGTTTACATTTTCTCAATGTAAAGTTACATTTTCTCCGAAAAGTACAGTTGATTGAAATGAACAATCCAGCACGTAGGTTTCTTTTTATAAAGAGGAACTTCATGGTCCCTGTCCTAGGCCACCATGGCTGTTTCATGGCTTATACTTTAATTCTGCACAATTTAGAATTAAGTTGATATAAAGTCACGTTTGTTTTAAAACACTCGTTTATCGTATTACTGAGATCTTATAGAGTGCATATTTTTATAAATCATAACCAAGTATGCTTCCCGCATTCCAGTTTGATGGGGTACATGTAGTAAGTGGATCTCTGGACACTTCTATCCGTGTTTGGGATGTGGAATCAGGTCAGCTGAAGCATACATTAACTGGACATCAATCGCTAACATCTGGGATGGAACTGCACTCCAACATCCTTGTCTCTGGCAATGCTGATTCCACTGTCAAAGTGTGGGACATCACTACAGGCCATTGTCTACATACTTTGTCTGGTGAGTTCAACTTAAAAAAAATCGTTTTCAAAGAGTCGATAGCTTCAAGTATTTATATCCGAGATTCAATATCGTCTTATGTTTTACCCTTAATTAATATTTTTAATCTTACATTAATTATTTGTAAACTTGCAAACCCGTACTTCATCATGTACATATATATCATCGCGTATCATATATATATAAATCTTTGTCATCTGAAATAAATGATTATTATTATTATTATTATTATTATTATTATTATTATTATAAACAATGCGTGCAGGTTATTCCAATAATTGGATGTCCACTGTAGTGGGGGATTTCAAATCTTTCGTTTCGGGCCAATTACGAATCCTTACGGTTATGTATATCATATATGAAATATACTTTATTTGACGATTCAAAAGTGCTGTAAAGGCCAATGAATACGAAAATACGAAAACTTGCTGTACGTTCATAGAAATATTGACTTTATTAATATGAAAAGTGAACGCACCCCATAACTTAAAAAATAAAAGTAAAATTGTAAAATAGTAATTCATTCAAGGGTATCTATATACTTTTTTTTATAATAAACTCCCAGAAGAAGTTACAAAGATGTCACTTAATAAGTTTAAATATTTTATTGAAGAAAAACTAATTGAGAAATTGTTCTTTAATTTGATGGACTACCTAGAGGATAAAAAAGCATAGGAGTGAATGAATTTAATCGAAATATAATAAATTAAAAATAAATATATTGTAATGATGATGTGACAAAAAATTAAAAGTGCATGTGTACAAATGCACCTGTCAGTAGTAAAACTTCTATGGCAAACTATTTTTTAATACTAATCTTGTTTATATTTATATAAATCTAAAACTTAGATTTAAGAGGGAAGAAAAAAGGAAGATATGCTGAGAATTTAATGACGTTAATTAAAATATTAAGTGTCGAAAATTAATACAAACTCAAATGACGAATTATATATAAAAATGCCACGTTTTTTTATATATAATTCGTCGTAAAATTTATTAATCAAATTTTCTTTTGGATTTAAAATTCAGAATTTATGAAATATTGTTAGTTTATATTTTATTAAAAGTAGTATTGTAAATTATTAAATAACGAGTGGCAAATTAAAATGCCACATGTTATTTGTAAATATTAAAATATTGTATTTATATTTACGTAGGCCCCAACAAACACCAGTCGGCGGTGACCTGCCTCCAGTCCAGTAACCGCTTTGTGATCACTTCATCGGATGACGGTACGGTGAAACTATGGGATGTCCGCACTGGTGAATTTATACGTAACCTAGTGGAACTTGGCTCCGGTGGATCTGGCGGTGTCGTTTGGCGCATTCGGGCTTCTGCCACTAAGCTCATATGCGCAGTTGGCTCCAGGAATGGTACTGAAGAGACCAAGTTGCTGGTTTTGGATTTCGATGTACCCGGTGCTTGTAGGAAGTGTGACGAATAGCATCGACTTAACCGGCGCCTTGTGCGTCGATACGCTAACATGTACGCGCCTTGGAACTGCTAAATGTTACAATTTGACCATCGGGTGACTATTTTCAATATGCTGAAGAACAAGTCTAGGACAAAAAACACGCATAAATAACAATATTTAACACTATGACAATTTTAACTATATATTAAATTTGTGCGTGTTGTGTTGTCGTCCTTATATTATTAGTTAGACTTTCTTCACATAGAACTGAACGAATGACTCTTGTAAAATGATATATTGCATAATATTTTTTTTGTATTCTAGATCTCACAAACACTTTGTATGTTTTGTAATTTATAAATTTTACATTGATGATAACACGCGTCAACAAAAAAAAATGACTTATAACGAAATTAACAGTAATTTAATAGTTGTATTTTATTTATATTTTTTCTTTTTAATTTATTTGACATTAATTGACATCACAATATCATAATATATTTATTGTAATTATAATATAGAATAGGTGATTTTACAAGGTTATTGCCATTGTGAAAAAAATGTGACGTCATTTTGCCCAATGTTTTTAGCAAATTGAAAATAATGATCATCGTTATCAGCAATGGTTTATATCACGCAGATTAAATATTCAATCAGTATAAAAGGGAAGTTTCAATTGGGATATTTGATCTGATGGTGGTATAGTATGAGCAATGGTGGCTGTACGGTTGGCTTATAGTGGATTTTATTCCCTCCAAGTGTATAGTGGGAGGGGGGCAAGGATATTAAAGGGATCGTAGCGCTGCCGTGGCAGAAATGCGCAACTACTCGGGATAGTTTACCAAACAGATCAATTAATTTGTTTCGTAATATATATCGTTTCTTTACTTCACATCTCCGATACTCTAAAATCAATCCATCATTATCTCGAAATGGTTTTCTAGTATTTCTTGATTGTTTTTAACTAATTTATAATTAATTGGAAATCTCCCCATATTACCACGGGTTCGGGAGCTATGTTAAGCGGGGAACATATAGTGGGCTAATAGCTTTATTGCATAAAATATGTCCGGGAGTGTGAGATTGTAAAATTTATATTGTTTTTTATAGTTACAAAAGCTAATTTTATAGTGATATTCGATTTATCTATGTATATTTCAGATTTATTTTTGTTCATGAATCGTGGAATAAAGTTTTTATTTTATTCTACATAATCCTGAATAGTTGCGTAATATGATGCTCGGTGGCGCTGGTATCGTGCATATAGCGTTTACAAAGTTTACCCACCGGGCTTGATACGTGAGTGTTTGAGCGCCGCTTTGTCCACTTCATACTCTGATTACCTTAAAAGAATTCAATACCAATAATATACCATTACATATATAGTTATAGATTAATTAAAGCTTCAGTATCGGAGTTTCACATTAGACCTGTAAATACGCCTCGTTTCGGTGGCTTTTTAACGCGATGTTCTATTCTTTTTTTTGTTATTTTCCAATTGACAATATTGATCTGAAATTGTTTTTTTTTTTTGTATATATGACTAAATCCCGTACGCTAATGTTTGCAAATTAGGTTAGTGTTGACAGTCAGTTATGGCGTAATTTAAAATTGACATACATAATTATTATAATATTAAATTGACATACATAATATATTAAATTGACATTCAAAATATTTTTCAAAAATGACATACAAAATATATGTATAAATTGAATACATAATATTTAAAATTGACATACATAATCAATAAAATTGACTTGCAAAATATTAAATGGACATTGAAAACATTGAAATTGACATATTAAATATATAAAATTGATTATTCTGTCAATATTACTTTGCTTCCATAGTCAGTAAAAAAATATATCTTTTATATTTATTTCAAAATTGCTACTCTGTTAATCTTTTTAGTCTTTTATATTTTATCTCCAATACAGGCAAAATATTCACTCCCTTAAAAAAAATTACAATCTTCAATGTTTTTTTTTTATTTATTTTTTATAAACACGACTTATGGGTTGCCTGCTACTTCGTGTAGGTCGGGAATCCCTTGTCGTTCCTTGAGGGTTTACATAGGCTCTGGGAATCTATGACCCAGTATTTTTGGCTACAACCATGTAAAATGTGAGGTTATTGACTAGTTCTATGTGTTGACTCCGAACAAATTAAAGTCGCGCGTTCATCTCAACTGCCAAATTTCTGTTACATTGTTATTTTCTTCATTGACCCAAAGAGTTTCGAGAATTTCGGATCTTAGTTTTAGTTTATGTTAAGGTACGATTATTACAATTTAATTTTTTTTTATGTGACATGTTTTTGTGTTATTTTTTTTCCAATTTGTCTTGTTTGTTGTATTACTTTAATTTCTGACATTCTTTTATTAAATTTAATCCGCTGACATCGTGAAATTTTTCGTTAATTTTAATTTTTGTGGTTTTTTTTCACAATTTACTTTATATCCTCGAACGTAATGTACTTTTTTTATAAGCAAATCTGCCACTGCAATGAAAACTAATTAAGAAATTTAATTATAAAAGTTATGCATAATAATGTTTCATCAAGTAATTCTCATAATTGATGTGATGAATATAGAAGAGTAACTTTTTTAATATATAATGGTATTTCTTACATATTCAAAAGAAATTTCTATTTATATAATTTAAAAAATCACAGTTTTTTTATAATGCAATATTCACTAATTTATGAATTACTTTTATACTTGTGCACATTTTCTATGTATATTGTATGTATGACAAAAACTCAATTATTATCTATTTAATTAGAGTTATTATTAGATTTAACCTTATTCTATTTTAAAAATACAATTTCCCAGTCAGATTCAATGGAAAGTTTGCGTGTAGAAACTATTAGGAGGTAAATTACCTCTTAACGGGTTAGTTTGCCATTTTAGACTGTATCATCAGTTGAGATCACAGTAAAGTGCTGATGTCTCATAAATATATAAAAAAACTTCTAACTAATCAGCATCATAAATAAATTCTTATTAATTTATTCATTCTAAAAAGACTGGGCTATCTTTTTATATTCACTTAAGATATTCATTCACTTTTTTAAATATTCTAGTTCCAGTTATAATTATTTCCTTATATTTATTACACAATGTAAACACTCAATATAATCACACTAAATATTACAAAAGTTAGTCTTCTAATGCCTGATTTCACCAATCTAATCTTTATGTGGCAATTAAGGAAGCCTCTAAGTGAATTAAGGGAATTGTTTCTATCCTTAAGGGGGGTACCTTAACTATGTGACGACTATTTAGGGAATATTGATTAAATCGGAAACAGGAGTTATTACCCTTTTGCGTCATTAAAAGTTAGTTACTTGTTTCTTTTTTTAATATATAATTAGGTTAATTATTTTAATAACAAGACGCCAGTTTTATTTTTGTTTTTTTTTTGTGGGGTATTTTGTAATTTTGCGCATCACCCCACTGTGTAGCTGCAATTGGGTATTATAACCGCACTTTAAAGTTGTGTTACGCCAATAGTTGTTAAAATTAGCTGTACAATGTATTATTGATCAAATCGTTGTATATATATGTATGTGTATATATATATATATATATATATATATATATATATACATATTATATATATGGAACTTGTTCGATAATAATGTTATATAACGTAACATTGATATTGTTAATAACGAATTATACATTTTTTCTAATATGTAGTCTTATATACAGTGTAATCGAAGGCCAGATTATTTATGAATTGAGTTCACTAACTGGTTAATCTATAAGGTAATATTATATCGTCGTTGGAAAGGAAACACGTAGTAACCTCTAAATTGAGATAAACTGTTCATTGAAACATAAAACTTACTATCATTTTTGGACACTATTTTTGTATTTAGTTGGTTTTGGTGGCATTTTCGTAAACATTTGTTAAAACAATATTTTATGGGCTACCACGTGTTTGCCTTTCAACGTTCATATGTACATGGTGTAGTAGAATTCACTATTTACGAAATTTTTGTACTTAACCCGTGATATAAGATCATTCGTTTTTCGCTACATACATTGTTAGTTAAACGTTTATCTGTCACACATGTGGTTTTGAGTTTTTAACATAAATAATCCAGTCGAATTGATTTCCTTTTTTTTTGAAGTGGGTTAAATATATTACGTAGAGCAGTGGTACTCAACCTTTTCAAAAGAGCCACAAATATGTGTTAGTCAAGGTGTCGCGGGTCGCAAAATCAAATCAAAATATCTTTATTCAAGTAGGCCTATTACAGTTGGTATTACAGTAGGCCTATTACTAAAAAGAAAATTAATTAATATTTTTTTAGGCTACTGCGTTTGTTGTAAATGAATCGCGTATATTTTAATATCTGGTTTGACGTTTATTGACGTTCTAACATTGCGTTGACCATGGCGGTTGTTTCATTCAAATTATTCAAGAGTCTTTTTAGAAAGACGGCAAATTTGATATTAATGAAAAAATTATTTTAACAAAAAACGTTTTAGACCAGGGCCCTTTATTGCCTGGTTTAGAAATCACTTTTAATCAGTTGGCAAAATTCAAAAATAAGTAGTATGAATATTAAAATAAATGTTTAACATTACACATATTCAAGTTTATTAAATAGTTGAAAACGAATTCTACAAGTATTTGTAAGAACATTGAGCATGTGTATTATTAAATTACTAGACACGACATACAAATGGATTTAGTTCAAAGCAGATAGCCCAACGAGGGCCACAGGTAGAGTATACCTGGTATATAGGTGTAATGTATTAGGCTAATTCTAATTTTTTTTAAGCGTGCAATATATTTTGTCGGTTACTGCGACTCAAAGTTCTTTGTATTGACACGTAAATCAATACGTAAGAATGTTAATGTTTTTCTTTCTTTTTTTGTTATTTTAAGTTAAAAAAACGTATTGAGTACTCTTTCATAAGTGCAGTAAATTCTAATACACCCTGTATCATTTGCATGTCTATATAAGCGTTTTCGGACTTGTTCTTATACCGAATTAATCATGTAATATTTGTTTCGAGGTTACTGTTTGCATAATCAGCATCATCTGATCTTAATTGGTATCGTGTAGTTTTTAAGCGGTTTGGGAAATGTCTGTATGTTACGTCACGCAAAAGCTACTTGTTACAATCATCATCACAATTATACAAATGTCGGATTTATGATATATTTGTATATAATTCTTCTGTGCCTGGTTATGGCGGAACTAAACTTAAAGAGCTTGACTAATTTTGATGAGATTTGTATGTTGTTGGGTCGGCAACCAGCGGGCCCCCGGCATTCGGCCCGTAAGATATTACGGTGCGGACTTGAGGCATAAAAATAAGGCTAATTGGATGGATTATGACCTGTACCGATATTTACATAACATTTGTGGCTCGCACCAATATTCTCATATAATCTGTGGTTTTTTTATAACAAAAGTTTGCCGACCCACGGTTTAGATTGACAATTCGATTCTATAGAAAACCAATTTTCCCATATGCCTACCTAATTAGGTGACGCTGCTGTGTCAAGTCTTACATATAAATTCATTTAATTTTTGCATAAATCACAACGCTTTGCAATAGTAAGATAAATTTAGAGTTATTAACCGATAAGTTTATGGACATATAAAAAATAAGGTCTATTTATACTTTTCTGTCTGTGTATAGTCGGGAGTAATTCTGTGGTATGTGTAGTCCGCCAAACCAGAGTGGAGTAGCGTGGTGGATCTACCATTTTATTAATTTGATACATAAACACTTTGAACTCCATGTCAGCCACATGTGCATCACAAGGTATTTTCTTCTTTGACTAAACATTGTCATAAGTTTTATTTCTAAATTTCTGTTGGTTCTGCGTACTGTTCTGTTCTGTTCTGGTTGATACTGCGCAGTGAAGTAAACAAAGTCTTTTCATTGAAACATTGAAAAAACAAACAAAACCACTTCACATAAAAAGTGACGATGCCTTATTGCTTGATAAACGTGTAAATTCATCGTATTGTTTAGTATTTTTTTGTAAGATATTCTAATAAACATTCAGAATTGAGACGGCTGTCGTTAACTAATATGGTAATGAACTATAAAGGCCATTCGTGGACCTAGTTTAACTAACTTAAAGTGTCAGGATGAGATAGAGAGAGAGAAAAGTACTAAGTAGTACATTACAAGAACGAACTCAACAAAATCGATTTAATATCTGCTAAAGTACACTTCGAGGTTTGATTTAAATTTTATATACACGAGTAAGACAATCACTCGCTGGCTCATCACTACACCTCCAGAACTATAATGTATTGAGTTGAAATTTTCAAAGTTACTCATCTCTCAAAATAATCGCTCACTTGGTACATATTCTCAAGGGAACGGAACCCATGTCATACTGCTGGGCACAACTAGTATATCGACGTCCCCTATGAATAAGGAGTCCGGCATAACATTTTATAAGACAATAAATCATTCATTGCTATGCATTTTTTTTGTTAAAACGAAGTTTTTTTAAAGGTACATATCATAAATATGATTAAAAAGTATTGAGATGGTTTACGGACGATAATTTTACGCGATAACGCCATTAGAAAACATTGATGAAAACTTTTTATTTTAATATTAATAGCTACGCATGCTAGATGTATCACAAGCCGAACAATGAGGCCGATCGAGCCACTGTATCGGTGGCTCCACTCTCTCACTTGCCACGGTCGGCTCAGACGGAATGTGATAATGAGTCGATCGATTTATTAGACGTTATCACTTCAAATATGATGACCTAGGTTGCTAAATGGTGTGATATAAACAAAAACGTCAAAATGTTTAAAATGCAACTATACAAGGGGCCGTCTATGTATCTCTGAATTATACTACGTGATCTTAAGTCCTTCTTGGGAAATGTTCATGTTTGCGTGACGTAAAATACAAATCAAATCAATTTGTTGTGTAAATATAATGTGGATAGGGAGCGAAACGGTGTGCAGTCTAAAGAGCCACCTTGGTACTAATCGACATTTCTAAGCCACTGCCTGTGTTTTGAGGACTCAGTCAAGTGTCCACGGCTGGTTAAATAATTAAACGAAGACTGAAGAATAGGTATAGTTTAACGTAGTATATTCGTATATTATAAATGTTGTCAGTGGAAAGTTGAAATGTCCAAAGCAGGCAAAACCAAGGTGGCGCTTTGATATTTTATCTTTCCGTTGGCAGTTACAATATTCCGCTTTATACTTGTTTCCACCACTGCCCCTTCACACTTGTTTCACACTATAAAGAATTATGAAATTGATTGCTGCAGCATGGGTTAAGCAATATTATTTATTTATTTAAAATTGGGTTTCACAAATTGGCTACGAAAAAGAAGCAATTTTGCCCACTTTTTTGTCATTTGTATCGGTTGTAATACAAAAATTGAATATATTTGGGAGTTTTAGCGTACACGTATGATAATGGGGAAAATAAATAAAACAACGTTTTCTTGTGTAAATTTAGAAATTTCAAAAGATATTTCGTTAATTTTAAAAGTGAGCCATCTTTTCCGTTGTTCCGTATACGAGTTTCAATTTCAAATAGACCGCCCCTTTTTGGCATTGAGTCCAAATATTTGCCACATTATGTCAAAGGCATTATTACGGAATCTTGCAATATATTTTAATATAATAAACACGTTAATGCTAGGATTAAGAAGGTACAAATATAGACAATTTACAACCGCTATTTAATATGTCTGTTTTTACATAATTTTTACACTGTCTTGATATTTCTACTCTGTTTACAAACAGCTATGTTAAGTATGATATCATTATCATTAGGGTTCGACTTACGTATTATAAATTTACTTATTTTATGCAAATTTCAGGTGAATGGTGAATTTCAATGTTTCTAAATATTGTCGTTTAAAGAGATACTAACGGAATATTAATAAATTTCATTATTTAACAATTTTGTAACTGTCGGAGTTGGTGTCGATTATATGTTTCCTTTGGTTAAGATTATATATCTTCACCAATCTTACAACAACCAGAAGAATTTGCAATTAGTGATATCTTTTTCTGTTTGTCATAATGTGGTATAAAAGTTTAAAGGCAACTTTAGAATTGAATAGTCATTTGTGATACCTAATGAGATTAGAGGAAATTTTTTTTTGATGAATTTATTGTTTTCGATGCATCACACTTTCTGTCGACATTTTTTTTTATTTTTTACCTTTACTATATTTAATAATGTGTCTTAAATAGGCATGTTTCAGATTTTAGGTGAATTCGAAATGGCAAACGTTAAAAAATGTTCCGGTTTGTTTTGTATGCTCCGGTGACTGTATTTGTCATGTGTTTTGTGAACATATCGTAAGTCACAGCAATCTGAATATTGCTTTATTGAAATGCTTGCTATAATCATTCTTACTTAGTTACTATCTGAGTTAGTGTTAAGAATTAATATTAGTCAATTTCCTCGTCCAAGTGACGTTTGGAAATGAGAGAGGGAGAAAGTAATCACAATTATATCTGTGATTACAGCTACCTATATGTAACCAATTTACTCATTGTATATGTATATAACATTGTATAATTTCTAATGTATTGTTAACTTTTCTGCCGGACTCCTATATCGGTACAAAAAAGCTGCTATTTAGGTTGTTAAAATTGTAATGGTGAATTTCTTATCTGTAATTCCTATTTCAGCTTTTCTTTACAGATATAGGAGTGAGACATAAAGGAACCTTATCAATTTGATTAGTAATTCGAATATAAGTATCGATATCGCTTGTTTCTATGTATGGGATGAACAACATTGACAGGTTCGTTAAAACCGATAGATGTCAGGAGCTTAAGGACCGTTGTAATAACGCATGATATTTCTTCAATTGGAACCTGTCCTAGAAAGCTTTTAGAGTTTAGATGTGAAATTATAAAAAGAGGACATGGCCTAAATTTCCAATAAGCATACTGAGATCCATGCATTATTTTTAAAACGATTTGTCGGTTGTCAATCAGTTAATGGAATAAAATTAAGTTAATTCAACACGTGACTTTTATTTTTTGTTTCAATATTTCCCCATTGTGGCCTAATGATTAAAGAAATAATGTTATAATGCAATATATTTTATAAAAAAATATTTCATTAACACCAGTCTTTACAGACTTTCATTGAACGTAGTATATCTAAAGTGATCTCGTTTTGCATGAATAATATGAACGAATTAAATTATAAACGGTCACGTTGATTCAAAAATTATAGAGCAAAAGAACGAATTTTTGTGGAATGTCAAATCATACAATCTCCTTCGTGCCTTCCCCAATTTGCGTGAAACTGGCGTAGTAACATGCGTCCAATTTCCACACCTGAAAGATGAAGGATACATCATTTATCCAGATTTATTTAAGTCTTCAGGAAGTGAAATTACTAAATCATTTAAGATTTTTGCAAACGAGTGTTGCGTATGGATGACTTTTGTACCTGCAACCAAATATTGGTCTAAAAAACTTCTGATTAACCCTTTAATATGTTTATATGGATGAATTTAACGTTCGATTTAATGTATATACTTTTAAACATTGCCAATAAAGTTTTACTAATATTTAGACATTGATGTATCCGCCATTTAATGTTACCTCGGGTATCCTGAAAAGGACAGGGAATGGTCCATATTTTTGTTAGAATGGCAAATGGTGAACTAGATTTTCTGACGTTGGTAGCGATATTCAGCTAATAACGCAGAGGTTTTCCTAAAATTTCAAGCCCGTCCATCTTTACCTTATTTTGATTTTTATGAACATTGCGCTTAGGGCTGTCTGTTCTTAATTCTTGCATTATTTTTGTGTTAATTTCTTATTTTGCAAGTATTGTAAAAGGTATCATTTGAATAAAGTCAGTTGTTTTTAAGTTTACTTTTGTTTTATTGTTATATATTAATTCAGGATTTAACACATTTGCAACCGTTGAGAAGTCGAATATGACTGTGGCATGCATACTTGCTTTGCTGGTAATAAAATAATACACAACACGAAAATGTTAATGATTAACTGTTTTTTTTTTTTGATTGAACCGAGAAGCAGCCATATCTAAGTTATATAGCAAGGTTTAAGGTGTGGTAAAGAATCTTATCGTCCGTAGACCTTTATAGAAATAGTGTGATTGCAATGCCATTGGCAGTTAAAAAGTTTGTTCATGTTATTTTCCCTTCTTAATCCATGCTTTTCCGATTTTGCTTCTCACATGTCTAGCCTAACGTAGAAACATACTTTTGCTGTAATCTTGCATCTCCTGTTATATGTAAGATGGCGTTAATGACAAGACATGGACAACATGAATTAAGATAACTGAGGAAAGATAACCCTTAATTTACCAGTAATACGGCGGGTGTCACGGCCCCACTGTTGTCTTGGTGTTTGTGTGAGCTAGTTTCGCAAATTTACATTACAACTTCAAGATAAATTAAAATATCACGCAGGATTTTACGGCACTTTTGAATAGTCCATTATAGATTTGTCCACATATTACTTATAATGTACGACTTAAAATCGATATTAAAGTACGACTTAAAATCTAGTCAGGAGGGTTCCCTAGAGCCCCGCTCTATATGCATATCAAACACAGTCTTTGTTACCATCTCCATAACAGTATAATTATATTACAATATAATTTTAATTTATTTTATATAGATTCGAGCAATCTATTCACTCCCACGATTTTTTATCGTTTTATTAATCCACTGCGATTTAGCAGGTTACACATACTCTAGAATTGCTCCCGGGATATGCAGGTTTGCTCACGATGTTACCCTTCACCTAAAGAACAATCAATCACCTACGTTTCATTTTTATAAAGATAAACGTAACGGTGCTTATACAAGATTCGTGGCCGCGATTTCTCGATAGATTTAAGGTATATTTAGCAGTATGTCTAGGCGTCAAGATATTCTACGTTAAACTCTTACTAATGAAGAATAAGATTTCTGTCAAGATAATTCTGTTATATTGCAAATAGTTGCACCCATTTGTTTAATATAGAGGCAGCTCACACTTTTGTCTCCAATAGAAACAATTGAATCAACTCGGCATCAAGAAGCGACTCGTTCACACATAAAATTTAGCGAGATAGGAACGCTTTATATAAATGTCGCAATGCGACATTTATATAAAGCGTGGACCTGGACCTGCAACTGACTGGCGAAATTTCTTAGGGTTTAGGGAGATTGGTTAAGGGCCAAATAAAACGACATTATTTGCTCTATTTTTTATATCCATTCAGACAACGGTACACTGTGACATTAACGAACTTAAAATTTAAGATACACATTCTACTTAATAATTTATTTGATAAACTGTCACTAAATGGTTTGGAGTAACTTGGATACTGTCAACTACACGTATTTAAACATTGAATATTGAAGAAATACACCAATTTTAAAATTGTACTTGTTTAATGACGATGACAGGCTAAATTTGCAGCTTCGTGTTCATTGGTTATTACTGAAATTTTACTGGCGTATTATCTTCCTATTCTTCTTAACCTAAAATGTGCGTTATGGAATTAGAATTATGGATTTGCTTAATTCTTGAATAAATGTTGTCGACCTTACCCCTGGCTACAAATTATAATTAAAAAAACGTAAAGGAATAATAATGCCAGGGGTAATAAGTATCGTAGAGATATATGTAATTTTTTTATACTTTCATTATATTCTCCTTTGTAGTTAGGCGATTTACTTACCATACACAAATAAATAGTTTATAGGGAATAGGGATGTTTAAACTACACTCCATGTACGTTAATGTATAATCCGAGCATTCGTCCCAACGGTTTAGATTGTTGCACTAATGAAATATAGTTGACAGACTTGTGAACTTAAATTAATTTCAGATTTATGTCCAATGAACACGTAAGCAAGCACAAGCTTTGGTATACTTAATTGTAGACATTTAATCACAATTAAAGGCAACACTCACTGAATTAACAGTATAACGCATCACGGTTAATCTATTCAAACGCTACGACTTTAATCGACAAAGACTGTCATCAAAAGTTCCAGAAACAGCAGCGCTGTTCTCGCACGTACTTGATTATAATAATCACACATCTATTAAATTACAAGATAATACTTAAACAAATTACTCGTACTACTTCCAGAAATCTCTGCAAGCTCCAACAACTGCATTGGGTTCAATTGCTATTGAATAAATAGTATAGAAGCTTACAGAGATCAAACAACGTAAAAAAAGGGTTAAAGACAATGACACTTCTACATAATGTGATTTGTGGAAGGTAGAAGCGCGAAATACTTCGTATCTCCACTCAATATAAGCATAAAAATGAACAAAAAACAGACCCAAATATTATTAATGAAAGTTCGAAATCTTACAGTGAGTGTCACCCGTTATAAGCATAATTTAACACATAAATTACTCCAGGAACACAGGTAGTTAGAAAAGGAATTATCTTAACAACAATAATTGCATTAACATAACCTTTTTTATATAACGATATAAGTCATTGTGACAGGTTTTAACATAAAGCTAAAAGTAACACATTAAATTCTATTTTTAATATTTTTATCACTCCTGTGCCGCAATATTCAAACATAAAACTCATAAATTTGTGGAGGCTTAAAATACTCGTACAACTAAAACAAAATATTATAAAAAAATGAATATACTGGCTTCTTCCTTGTTTATATAATATACATAAATAATACCTTAGGTTTGGTACACAGGAATAATAAAAATTAACTTGAGACGACAGTTGTTTTACGCTTCGAAAATATTTAGATCAAGAAGCAAATTATATACTTAAATGTCCTATTTCATAATTTACTCTCGGGAATACTACTTACAACTAAACAGTCACATGTAAAATACAAAATACATCAGTTGATAAAACAAAGTTTTTGGTTACTCTGCAGGTAAAGAAATAAAATACTTATAGCCGAAGCGGCGAAAGGGTTAACTAATAAGTAATAAATAAAATTATTTAAACATAGTAGTAAAATATTGCAAAAAAAGTGTTCTTTACAATTAACCATAAAACTATATGCATTTTTATCACAAAAGAATATACTGGATTTGAAATAATTGTCATGCGTTACAGGACACGGCTAGCGCCCTCAGATGTCAAAAAATCATAATAAATCATGAAGTAAAAAAAATTGCCTCGTCGGATATAGGTACAATAACACTACATACGTTGATATTTTCACTTAGCTATCGCGAAAATAATATAGTCACTTATATTTTATGTAGTCGAAATGTATACTTTTAATCCAGTACAATAAATTAATTAATGTTTATATTATAACTACAACATCCAAGTGTGATACAAAAACGAACGTTATCAGTTCAAACAAATGGCACATTGCATGTATGCATTGTTTTCCGATGTTATATATAAAGAAAATATTAATAGTCAATTTTGATGCCGAATAGTCAGTCAGCTAACGCTTGCCTGTCAGGGTAATACCACACCGGCCAAATATATAATTTTTAGTATATTTTTTTCTATATAATAGTCATATGTATTTAATTTTTTATATAATAATTTTGAATTTTTATTAATCTAACTTTTTAAAGTTAAGCACGTACAGTGCGGTCGGTAGGCGGCGAGGCGCGTGGCACAACGCGGTTTCGTGTCGAGATGGCAGGATTGTTAATCTGTTACTATTTTAAAATGTACTTCAATCGAGATTCGCAATTGTTGATTTTATTTACAATGATCTGTAGTGGGAGCATTAATATTGCCGTGGGCAGTGCCGTCGTGTGGAGCACGCATCGCGCCGCCACGGGCCGCTTCCAGCCGATCGTCGCCGCACCCGTTCCAACACTTACCGTGGTCAAAAATTTGGAAGGCACTTTCTACTTTTTCAAAAATTTTTATTTACTTTTTGAACACATTAGCCTAAACTTACACAATAGAAAATATGCGTAGTAACATTTACCAAATTTACGCAATTCATCCGAAACGCATAGGCCATTTATATAATTTTTTAAATTTTACCTATAGTTAACTTTATTTCCAAAAGGATAGCCGAAAATTTCACCAACACTAGATCTGAATCGCAAATATCTTTTTAATAATTTGGTCTCTTTTTATACACTAATTTCCAAACTTTAACCGAACCAGATAATCCAAATTCCAAACAATAGCAAGATATCAAGGCCACTTTAAGACTTATTTTAAAATGCTTCTCGAGCTAGTTATGCGACGAGTTTCGTGCGGACGGACCGCGGTGCGATACGGAGCGCCTCGTACTCGTTAACCACACGGTAATTTTGTAACTAGAAGTGACAAAAAATATATAATATGTAAAATTTATAACAAATGTAAAATGATTCCAATTCTTTTAAAAGTTTTGTCACCAAATGGACAGCGATCGCCCGCGGTTCGTCCTCCCTCTCATTATTTTTCATGTGATACCAAAACGTCCGCCAACAATATGTTTATCATGGTATACCCTTGCAGCAAGAAGATCAGTACACTACATTTTTTTCCCGCCGAAAGTGTGACATAAAATAACATTCTAATTGGAAAGGTGTTAAAAAAATTTGTACATATACACCTTATTACGTATTCACGGCGACAGCACCTAGCGAATCAAGTGTTTAATACGTTTTTCCGTGAATATCGAATTGTTCAGCTTGGTCTCTGTCGCGAGTGGCCATCGTGTCATCGCCGTGAGTACTGAACGCTACGAATAAGTTACACAGCTAATCTAAGTAAATTGAAATGTTGATATACACTAAAGATACGCAATAGGTAGGTTAGTAGACGATTGACAAAAATATGTCGAATGCTGGGCGATTTTTGGTGCTCCTAAAACTAAAATGGGCAAGCCGATGTTCCTCCTTACATTAATCGATGATCTTTTACTACAACAACGATACACAATTATGATTTTATCAGTATATTAAACACCTTCTTAAAATCTATTATAGTATAGGCATAGACATTATAAAGCATGGCAAATTTTATTTCGATTTTTTAAACTTCATATTGTTTAGGGAATTGAACGATTAAACATCGATATATAACAATATTGTTAGCGCAAGTCAACGCAACAACGGAGCGTTGTAGACAAAAGTTACAGTTTGTTTGCATTAAGAATGCAGTGAGTTATTATTCTAGCACCGCACCCTAACCAATCAAAACCAATCAAATCTTTTCAAATTACAAGGACAAGTTCACAGTGACCAGTTGAAACTTGAAGTGAACTTGACCTTGTAATTTGAAAAGATTTGATTGGTTAGGGGGTTGGGCTAGAATGACGTCTCACTGCATTCTTAACGCGGGCGAACTGTAGTTATATAGTTGCTAAAATAGAATAGCTCGATAGACACGAGGAACTTTAGAGACACAGGAAGCCGAGCGACATCAATATAATATTTAAAGTTAATGCTGAGGGGTCGGTCTAGCCCCGAACACTAATTTAGTCTAACATTTGGAACATTCACTACTGGCTAAAGATACATCTATTTTACATTTGGCGATCTCTAAGTCTACTCGTAGGTACGTGGAGCTCTCTCGCACGCGTACAATGAGGCGCCCGGGGAAAGCCGCAAGCAACAATAGCGCTACATCGCTATAGAGAAGTTGACATCGACCCCACCGTTAAAAGAAACATACGTCTATGTTTTTTCATTTAAACGTACAACTAGGCTAATTTATATTCATGATTTTGTCTTATGCATATGTATGTAAGTAGCTGATATATAATGAATAGGTATACCAAACAGTCTTTTGAATCCGGCCAAATGTTTTAAATTTTGATATCTCTACATTCACAGATGGATCTAAGTTTTAAGCTTACGGCTAACATTTAATCCTAACGGAGAGCGCTCGAGCGGTGGCGGTGCAGCCTGCCGCTCCGCGCTCTGCCTACCTCCGATGTTCGCAAAAATATAGGGAAATACTTAATCGAAAACAAACGATGTATACAAAACTAATAATAATAGGTAATTAAACTAAAATATACCTTCATAATCATATGAAATTCGTAACTAAACAACAAGCAATGTATTGCACAGCGAGTCCACTTTAAATAAAACTTAAATAGAATAAAGTAATGCCGATACAATGATGTCGATGAAATAGTTGCGAGTGCGGCGCGAGAGTGGCGCGGGCATCGGGGGGCCGCGCCACGCTCGCCGCGGCCTCGGCCCGCGCGCTCGCCGCTTAGAAGTAGCCGACGGAGTTGCGGTTGGGCACGAAGTACGGGTAAGCGGGCAGCGGCGGCGGCACGCCCAGCGGCGCGTGCACGGGCGCCACGCCCGCGGCCTCGCTTCAGATGTTCTCGGCGCGCGCCTCCGCGGGCGGCGGCTCCATCTTCACGGGCAGGGCCGTCGACAGATCCTTACCGTTCTTGGCCATCGAGATGGGAGTCTTGGGCGGGCCCATTTCGGTTATCTCAGCGACAACATCGCGTTCGCTGTAGCGGCTGTCCGGGCGGGGCGATGCGAATGGTCGGAATGGGTCGGCGGGCTTCGGCGGCTCGAGAGCGTGGCCGGGCGGCGGCGGAGAGCACAGAGGAGATTCCAATCCGGCGGAGAGAGGCGACGGGAGACGCGGAGACTGCAACGGGAGCGGCGGAAGTCCGAGGTGCTGCGGATGGTCCGGTGGTCGTTGAGCGGCTACGACCATATTGCACATCTGGCGGCGCAGGCCGTGAGCCACGGCGGCGACGGCGGCGGCGGCCGCGGCGTTCGGGGAGACGCCGCCCTCGCGACCGTTGCCGCAGGGCACCGGGTAAGGGTTCGGCACGGCGGTCATGCCATCCTGTAACACGCAGTCGACGCTACATTTCCACAGGGCTTTGAATACGAACAAAATTTATATATAACTTTATGAGTTTCAAAACATTTTATACAATATGAAATTTCAAACACATATATAAAGACAAAAAAAATCGCTAGCCAGTTATGAAAACAATTCGCTGAAAAGTTCGCATAAGCAAAAGTTTATGTATAGGTAGGCGAGAGATGATATGTAGAGTATATATTGTGTATTGTTGCCGCTCATATGTGTGAATTCGAACATGTCGGAGCGGGTTTAGCATGATACTGACCGTAATGGCAGGATAGACGGGGAGGACCTCCTCCTTGATGTGATGTGCAGCGTGTACGGCGTGCGAGTCGCGGAAGACGACGGCGCGGATGACGCCGCGAATGTGCTCGTCCGGCCAGACGCCTAGCAGGATGCGCTGAGGCCGCCCGCGACCTTTGGGTCTCAAATCTGTAACGATTCACAACCGTAACGCGTGAACAGATAAAGCACTTGCACAATGTGAACATACTTCGGTTATATTTTTCCACAGTTTCATCACAGACGTTTTAGAATGTAATATTAAGATAACTCCATTTGTTAACTGTGAATGACCTTGAAAAACATTTTTACAAAATGTGACGTGATTTACAACATATAGCTGAGTTCATAAAAAATAACAAGCTGCTTTTTATCGCGAAGTTTCAATGGCATCGGAAAATGTCAAATCGGAAAACGAAAACCCCGATGATGCTTCGCTGTAGTTCAATCTTATATTACACCTCTAGAATTTCCCATTCACGTAGTAACTGTGGAATAAAAGTAAGTTAATCCTATATACGATATCAGTTATCTATCAGTAAATGTCTCATTAGATAAGTCCACATTTCTGAGTTTAGTGAGAAAAAAGTAGACAGAAAAGTTCTTAAAGTAGCTTTTACTATAAGTATTGTGTAAGCGCTGATATACACTTACGGAAAATGGCATTTTAAAATTTTAATTTGAATGGCCAATGAATTGGAAGACCAACTCGTAAATCTGGCTAGTAAGATAATAAATAGAGGATATATAGAAATATTTCTAAGAGGTATTTTATGCAAATTAGTTATTTTTTTTATATTAGAGATTTGGTGTGTCCAACTTTCTGGATTTAAAATAGAAATTCGTTATTTAATAACAACACAAAAAATCTTTTTTTAAATCTGTTGTAAATAAACAGAAAAGTCTGTATAATATTAATGTAAGGACAATATATTGTTTCATTTGATTAGAAAAACGACACAGTTATTAATATCTAAGAGTATGAAAAACAAATCGCAAATTCTTACCTACTAGTTCTAATTACAGCAGTCGCAATGAAAAAGAAAAGATCGCATTGCATTAAATATTATTAATAAATTTTACATTGAACACATGAACATTAAAGGAATTGCGTGATAATAATTCGTAGTTGCTTTTACTTAAAAATATTTTACTAAAAATTGCAATTTTTATGTAGGATTATTTAATTATCACTTAGAATTTATTATCACGTCACGTACATACAGCATATCATACATAAAAATATATGTTACACTTTATTTTGTTAGATAGAAGATCAAGTATTCTTAATTTATGTTATAAATACAGTTAGAAATTCTTAACAACGTTAGCGGTTAGCAAATGAATGTTGTAATAAGGAAATAAAATTTTAATAATGTGAAAGTAATACCTATCGATAAAGTATTATATAACATATGTTTTTATTCGTATAAAATATAGGATTGCTTTACAAACGAAATTATCTACAATTATTTTAAAGGATTAATAAGTTTAATATTTTTTTTTATATTATCTTAAAGTAACTCGAAGATTTAAAAAATACCCTAACGTTATAATGAAATTATAACGATTGGTACAAATGAATGGAGCTTTTTAGCTTTCACAGTTCCAAAAATAACAGGATAAAAGTATATGTTAATTAACATGTAAACACATGGAGCTTTACTAGTTATCAGAAGTATCATTTTCATATATTTTCTTTGAATTAAATTTAAAAAAATTTATGAACAAAAGAAACAAAGTTCTAACAACACCTTCGAATAGTTTTTCCTCGTCACCTTAAAAATTTGTAATAAAGCACATTTCTATTCAGTCAGTCAAGTCTAGATATTTTTTTTTTACTTCTAGTATGTTTGATGTTACGACAGTTTTTCCATTTATTAACTAAATTTATTTTGCGAAAAATTGTACTGGAGCATATATTCAAAGCTTATATTAAAACGTAAGCTTATGAATGAGTTTAAAAAGTCTGTGCGAAATGATGTAGGAATTATTGTGTATATTACTTGTTACGTCGCAATATCACCAATAGCCTCTTGTTTCGCTCATTTCAAAACGAATTTTCCTTAAAATACCTTATACAACATTCATTTGCTGGCTCCGGAAATTAATAAATAAGGCATACCTGCACCACCATCGGCGCTAGGTCCCAGCATGTTATGTACCCGATTTGCGTATAGCACAAAAGTCGGGTACGGAATGTCGTATTTCCTTGCAGCTTGGGACAGTGACAATCCCTCCTTTAGGACAGAAAATATAGCCTCAGCCATTGTCTCCGGGCGCCAGGACTTCAGCGGGCCACGCTCACGGAATCTCAGATTGTGGACCAAGCTCTGGTTAGTGTTCCAGCACTTTTGCCACATGGACTGCAGCTGGTACTGGTAGCTATCTGCTGAAAATGAAAAGGCTCGTGTTAATATTGGCTGCTATAACATTACAATTTATTATTAACACACCCGTTCAATAATTCAGTTTAGTATCAATTATATGGGACCTTTACTTTATATCTATAGGCAACATTAATTGGAACAAAAAGTTATCTGAAGATATCTCTGTAGGTTTCAGTGCGAACCTGTCAAAGCAACGTTGACTTTACGAGACTTAAATACGAGCATGTTAAATAGTTATCACTTTGTTTGTCATGTAGTTATTAAAAAATAATATGAGGTAAATTAAAATTTTGAATACTGTTATTAGACGTTCACGTGACTGTTAAATTACATACAAAACACGACCATCCGCTTTCTATCTTTTAAGATATCATTATGACTAGGCTATAGGTAGACAAAAATGAGTTGTTTATAAACTCTATCTGCAGGTTGACCTTAAAATTATAAGGAATTTCTCAATAACGACGAAAATTTAACACGTACATCCTAGAAACGGACATTTAACTTTATGACCGCTTTTACTTCGGAGAGGTACATTTAATGAATGTGTCAATTAAATTTTTTCTCTTTTGTTTTATACGGATTTAGAAATAGATAGAGCACACAAAATTAATGAATTTTAAGTTATGGATTCAGCCAAATGATCTAAATGGTGTGCTAAATGATATTATTACTATATAATCCAAATGCTCGCTCAATTAAATAAAGTATTAGCCTTCAATTACTCTCTACTAAGAACGAAATCTGACAAGATATGGTCTTCAGAGATTTTTTTGTTTGGAACAGAATCAACGTTGCCGAAACATGTGACTGAAGTTTCATTGCTTCACTCACAAAAAGGTGGTTCAATTTTGAATCGAAAAAAAAATGGTTTTAAGGTCTTATTGCGTTATTGAAGTAAAGTGTTCAAGGAATTGTTATTTTTATTTATTACATAGGCGATAAAAACATTAATTGTGCAAAATATTTTAGGACTGACACACCCTGTCACTCAATGTGATATTAAATATATCCTTGAAATTTCCCGTTTTAGTAGAAATTACAGGATTTAAACACTTTTATAATATATAGACGATACTTTATAGCATCGTTAGAAGTATGTAAGACATATGTAAAAATTTAATGCTTATACACTTAAAAGTAAAATAAGCTAACTAAATAAAGCCAAACAGAAAACACTTTCAACTACATATAAAAATTTGTTTAATAACACGATTTTTACATTTTCAATTAATAGAGCATGCAAGTATTATGAAAACCCTAAGTACTGACCTCTGATGAATCTGAAAATAATTATAAAATGGATTCAATATTAATTATTAGTAAAAGTGAAACAAATATAAAATGGAAATTCTTTATTACTATATTGAAAGAGTATGGAATAAAATATAGTATAACCGAACAAAGTAAATTAGTTTTAAACAAAAAAAAAAAATTTTTAATTACTACAAATAATATCAATTAGAAATTAATAACAATAAAATATGTACTATCAGTCGTAATATGAGGACATATAAATTCTCTTTTTGCTTAAATTATAAATTAGTTCGTTTAAACTAAGATTAGGAATGACTTCAGTATCTTATTTATCTGTTATGGTCACAACAAAATCTATAGTTTTCTAATTCATATTTTACTGAATCATTCTCATTGTCGTATATTTACAATAAATAATATCAAACTTTTCGTAGATTTAATGGTATTAATCAAAACTCCTTTCATTTATTTACTGTTTATTTGTCTGTTTGTTAATACTAATTTGTTATATATATATTTAATAATCTGACCTGTTTGGGAATTTTACTGTGAATTTCTGTACGTAATTTAATATATAATGAAATTACTGTAATTTCATGAGAAGAAAAATATTTGATAATATTATAAAAATAATGCAATAGATACGTCAATATTTTTTATGTCGAGTAACAATTTCTAAAAACTTAACATTCGCTTGTTCCAGATATGTCAATTAACAAATAAAGAAAGCTAATAAAAAATCATATTATAATTTGAAGCATACATAGGTTTTAAATGATAAAAGTTTGGGAGTATATGTATTACTGTAACTTAAATAAAATCAATTGAAATTATATTAAAATGATGCTGATTTAACCGATTGTGTTTGTCGGGGTTCTTCTCACAATAGGAAAGAATGCCTCGTAATTTAAATCGTTTTAATTGTATTAAATTTTATTTAATATATTATGATATCATCATATCAGGCGTTTAATGAAGATACTAATTGAGGAAAGATACTATATTTGACGAAAATTACTATATTAAAAAATTTCTGCAAGAGTTTACACGAGTAAATTATTTTTGATTTGATTTTTAATTTATTTAGTTGAATTGATTTGTCGTCATTGTTAAATTAAACAAATTCCCGTAGTAAATCAAATTAAATATTATAAATTGGATATATTTTGTAAATGGTCAATATATAGATAAGCAAATTGGAAAGTTTTCATCAGCAATTTTAAACTAGACTATTTTGTCCATAATCAGTAAAAATGTTTAAAACAATAACTGAGTTGTATTCATTTTCATTACAAATTTTATTGCCCGTTTTATTAAATTAGCTCTCAACGTTAACAACTTTTATGAGGTAGAAGATCCGATTTCGCTAAATTAATATTATCTTAATTAAAAATCGCAATCGTTGCAAGTGTACCGTGGTTCCATATTTCAATATTATAATTGTGTTACGTCTACACATTGTATTACATACAGTGGCAATTGGCGAACTGTGTACGCAATTACAGGCAAAATTTGATTTTATCTCAATATAAGCTACAGTTTTAATTATTATTTTTTTCTATTTTATCTTAGTAGCATTCAGAAGTCTTAACAACAGTTTACACGTTCACCACGATTATAAAAAATAGTTTAAATTATTGAATTGTCTGTGATTATTATATTGCAATTTATTATTCGGCTGGTAAGATTGCGTTTTTAATTGAATAAAAGAAATTGTTAAAATACTGTGATTCTGGTATAATACAACACGGATGATTGCGATACTTTTTTTTATATTGATAGATATCGAAAATAGTTCTGCTTATATTGTGTGCTATAATACAATGAACCATCAGACAGCTGCGACCAGTATGGCATGCCTTTGTTTTACATTATAATGTGGTTATGGGTGAAATGACCTGCCATGCTAAGGGTAAAGTTTCGTTCCTCGAACTATAACGGGTCACAGGTGGCTACGTTTGTCCTGTACCCCGTTCTAATTACTTTTCTTTTAATAAATATTCATGGCATTTTCAACGCAATACAGAAGAGCGATAAGGTGTTTTTATAAAATGCAAAAATTACACTACCATGTATTGAAAGATGTTTTAACGATGTATAAAACAATGGCTCTTGTATTTTATTTGCATATTACCACTGTTGCTGTAAGAGAAATATACATTATTTTATTGAGTAGGAGTACGATTTCAACTTACTGATATTTACTATATGTATTTATTAATATTATTGTCAACGATAGTTTAACCTAAAAAGAGACTTATTTTATACAATTCTTCACATGGATTCTCGTTAATTTCATAACATTCTTATCACATTTAATATCTTTAATTTAAATTGTAGCTAACAATCTTGCTTTGGAAAACACTAAGAATTCATCAAGTCTCGCCTGGGAAGGCTTTAAGGAATGTTATTTTAACTGTATAATTAATTTAATAACAATCTATTTTAAACTATAAAAGCTTATCAGGTATTATATAAATGCTGGTTTATTTCTATTTATATAAAGTAATGGCAACATCACGTCTTTCAACTTAAAATATTTTGATGTTGTTAGTAGCAGATTATATAGACTAATATTTAGATAGAGTATTTATATTTAGCATTCTGAGCAGTCTATTATGTTTAATTAATTTTATAATACAATGCAATAAATAAATATAATTAAAATACTCGCACTTTTACTTTTGATTTTCTTTTATTAATACAAGTTACCGTTACGAATTTAAAATTGTTATAACTCCTTTCAAATTTCGTAGAAATATTAAGATGCCGATATAAATAGTCCAACCATTTTCATGCTTTTAATAAAATGCGGATGTAAATTTAGAAATCTGAAAACTAAATTACACTGCGAACGTCATGACACAAAAAAGCCATGGATGTGCTGAGAATTACTAAGTTTAGAAGAACAAATTAAATTACAAGTAAAAAATCGTTTCTTTTCCACTGATGACATAAAAAACCATTCGAAGTCATTTTCAGATATACATCAACAAATGCGTTTCAGTGTTAATTTATAAATATTATATTTTTAAAGAAATTTGAGTATTGTTTATACATTTTATTAACAAAGGGAGCCAAAACGACTGCGTTCTGAATAAACTCCATTTTGACGAATTTTTTACAATTTTGTTATAATTAATTGACAAGTGACAGTATTTATATTATGTTTATCGAATTAAACTTAGAAAAGACCCGACAGAACACCGGATGAGAGCGGAAAAACGAAATATTTAGAATTTTACTTTGTTGTACTATATTCTCAATAAATCCAATTCCTTGCATAACAGTTAACAGAATAATCTTTATAATATGTTATCATACATCTACAGCTCACTTAAGTCAAATTTAAAGCACCTTGAATGTCAGTTTGATAATATATTTTTATTTTACACGAATTATAATAAACTATGTATTGTAATCTGCTATTCATCATCAGTGTTTTCTTTTTTAACTTTCGTTTTTGCACTCTTGGCCGCACTGTCATAATAAAGCGAGACAATTGAATATTTTTTACAAAATGCCCACCACCATCGGAAACCTGTCAGACCAACGAAACCAAATCCGGGATCCCGACTCCGTCTTAACTTTTCAACGAAAACTAAAACTTCTGTTAATGATTTTTTAGTACGCCTATTGTAAGGTGAGACACTTGTTTCACAACAAAAGTCTAGTATGGCCCGCTCCTCGCTGGCCAACAAACCAGCCTCGTCTAATACTGCCATACGTTTAGATTTTCCTAATATATTATCGTATAATGTTCCTTTCGGTATTCCATATTGAGTTGCAGCTTGCGTAAACCTCATACGTTGTGTGACAACCGCTTGAATCGCTTCTTGAAGTTGGCTCTGCGTCCACGTGGGTGTTTTCAACTTCAAACTTTGTCCGTGGTATTCTGATCGACAAATAAAAGCCAGAAAAATTTATAAGCAAATCAGCTACAACCCGGACAAATAATATATTTCATGTAAATATATCCGTATACTCTGCAGTAAGTAGATTGCAATTTATAGAATTGAATTGTACGACGTTATGTTCCATGAGTCAAATTTGTGTTTAAATATTTGAGCACCCGGGATATTATTATAATGTTTACGAAATTGAAACAGATTTTCATTGTGGTACCAAGTAGCTATTAATTTTTATGCTATTTTATGTAACATAAATATATTATATCTTAAATAATTTAAATCTCATAAATATCTTTCTGATGAACTTTAGAAAGTACAAATATAACATTAATCTAAAGGCAAGGTAACTTTAAGGTTACGTGGTTTATGAAAGCTTAATAAACATAAACAGTCGAACCTGTATAAAAGAGAGTTCAAAGGACCGCCATATCTTTCCCTCGTAAGGAGGTTTGTCTCTAACCCGCCTTTCTACCTTATCGAGGTATAGAGATGCCCATTCTTATTCATAGAGGTTATATAGATGATACAATGAATAAATGTATATATTTATTATATGATATACTCAATTTTAAATTTAGAATTTAATAAATATCCGTATAAATTGTCTGAATTGTCCTTTCTAATTTCTCTGGTCAAGGCGTCATACAAAATCTTCAAAGGTTGGCATTAATACCTTGATAATATTAATGCAAAGCCAATGAAAGTAAAGTTCCCCGAAATGTTTGAAAACATAAATAGCACAGGTCCAATTTTTTTTATTGCTAACAGATAAGAGGTTGACTGTGATCACACCTGATTTGTGTACGTGATGGTACAGTCTTTGATGGAAGCTCGCTATTCTGGTGAGAGGTAAATTAACCTCTGATGGTTTCTACGAAGCCGTACTGGAACACAAACTCCTTTGCTTTGGCGTCTTTGCTCTTAGGATGTTAACGGAAGCGTCCCATAAGTCCAGACTCAGAAAAATTAGAAAATGCAATTTCTTGAATTCGCCCTACAGGGTTTGAACGGGGCACATCTGCTAGCAAAGCGAATTATCGCACCATTGTGCAAGGGCCAGGTTAAATTCCGTAAGATTTAACAATTCCATAAACATCAATAGACAAAATTTTCGACTGTCGCTTACAGAGGAATCGATAAGTACCAGCTTCAGTTACAGGGTCTATGTCTCTCTTATCGTTTCCATCTTTCTCTTAAAGAGGTTTTAGAAGCTAAAATTGTCGGGACCAGGCAATTACTCCCTCTTAAGAGATGTCCTTCTTATCCAGGTTCGACTGTAAATTACTTCTTTACTTATTTTTCGGTTAGTTATGTATATTTAAATTTTTTCGTTAAAAAACTTTGTAATTTTTAACAGCTTTCTCTTTCATTGCTATCGATTTAATTTAGAAAAGTGTTTGAATATGTCGTTTCAATAGAGTAATTTGTTAGAGGCTATAATTGTTATGTTTTATTACATGAATAATGGCAGCGAGTCACAATGCAGCAATATATAATTAGTTATTGTTTTTATAAACACAACGCCCATTAAACTTACGGTATGTTCTCTAGATTGCTACTCGGAATTGTATCATTTTAAACAATAAAGAATTGAAGTGAATAATAGAGCGTGCGTTTTCCTACCTGACATTTTCTCACGCTAGATCTTTAATATACGAATAATAGTAGATTATTTGTACGGATTATAGTTCAATTGTAAGAAAAAAAATGTAACATGCAACAAAGCAGTACAAATGAAAAACTTATTTTATATTGTGCTTCTTTTTTCTCTTGTGTGCAATAGAGGCAGTTATAGTTATTCTTTATAAATAATACGTAAAAAAAGCATATAAAAGGTCATTTAGCGCTAAATTTATTGGGTTTGTATAAACATGTGAATGTTTATTCGTTTATGCTAGCGTTAAATTACCATTTATATGTATCGTCCAGAATTAAATTTATTGTTTTTGCATACAGTAAATAAAAGCATAGACTTTAAGCATAACAACGATGAATTTTTATTTTTCTATGCAAGTTAAATTGAGAAAGAATGTTGCTAGCCACTGATGGGGATTAATTTTCGTTAATGTTAATATTTGAAAATTTTTATAGTGCAACATATTAAAAGTCAATAAAATTCTGGACTATATAATGATGCTTAAATATTTCTTACAGTAAAATGTGTTATTTAAAAAGGTTTAAAAAATTCAACTGACCTGCAATCGATGATGTAGAGGCTCCGAGCCATGCATGAGAATTCTCAAGCAATTTCGCCTGTAAATAAAGAAAAGAAAACGTAAGATTTTCGGTAGTGAAATTATATAAAAAATAGACACTGTATAAATGTGCTAAGGATCGACATGAGCCAGGTACATACCTATATACTACGAAAGTGGACCTACTTTATGTAACGTTATTGATTGACTTTTACGTTGTATGGTGACTGTCAACGGTATATGTCTATCGCACACTAAACAGTGAGTAGAAGGGTAAGCGTCTACCCGAAATAAGGCTAACGTTGCTGTTGCTGTTAGCGCCGTTAACGCTGGATTAAAGTGAGAGAACGGGAGCCTACCTACCGCTTTCGTATGCGTGAAAGAAATAGAAGCCAGAGAGACTGGCGCCGTAACGGTTTACCCGCCCAGAAAAAGTTGTCACTTGAGAAATACGTCAATTTTTGCTTAATATTGTGCAATAAGTAAAAAATGTATGGAAATTAATGAATTTAATTGTCATCTAAATATTAAGTGTCAAAAAGCAATACAAATAATTTATTGAAATCTCAAATGACGAATTGTAAATAAAAATTCCACTTGTTTTTTGTCACTATTAGAAATTGTTAATTAAATTTTGTTTTTTCATTTAAAATTTAGAATAGAGAATTTATGAATATTTTATTAAATAGTATGAATAGTATATAAAATTATTAAATGACGAGTGGCAAATTAATAGGCCACATGTTATTTGTAAAAATTAAAACTACCTAACCTCCTAACAAATTAGCATAAAAAACGCTGCACATTTTCGTGGCGCTAATCACGCATTTCATCCGTAAAAATTTTACCCTCATGCGCCTCATGAGAAGACTCACAAAAAAGTATTTAATTAACGATTGAAAACTTTAACAAAATACGTGCAGGTGAGTGTCTACTAACGGTAGGAATTTAATAATACAAATATAAATTACGATTTACGAAGCGTGTATGGGGATTTTATTAAAATGCCAAACACAAAAGTACAATTTTGAGGTGAACATTTTGAAAATTCTGCTGATGATGGTAACCGCAGGCAATTTTTAAACATGTGCCTTGTGTATGCAATGTCATTTTGGCGCGACGTGTCATGTCACTGTCATTGTTTAAGCGGCGACATCTTGTGGCCAACGGCGACGGGTGTTGTGTAAATAGTATAATTTGTGCAGGGAAACCGCTACCCAAAGGTACGTGCGGGCAAGTAGGTATCGTTTCATACAAACTTTCATCGCTTTTTTTGTATTGTAAGGGAGAAATTATCAAACAGAGCTCATTTAAATTTACTGTATTATAAGAGAAACCAATGTGACATAGTCTTTTTTTCCGCTAGGAAATGCAGACAGGGCAGGCAGGCCAGAATACCCATTAAAACCCAGCGACACTCTTCTCACCCTGAATTGCGCATTCATCCTGACACTCCCGGATGAAACCGACTGAGGATGTTCAAGGAGGAGACCAGAGGCGTACGTAAAGACGCCTCCTGACGCCAGCGTCCTCCTCCGAAGGGGAGCAGCATCTGCTGCAGCTTCCCGTACTCGCTCCATTGTCTTTTTCAAAGAGATGACGGATTCGCAGAAAGAGGCAACTGCATTCCATCCTATCTCACTGTCAAGCATGGCGTCCACTATACTTGGCAGTGAGAGATCCGCTCCGATGAGGGACACCAGAGGATTTCGCTGTGGTCCCTAAGCCGGACATTCTACCACAGTGTGAGCCGCCGTATCGACAGGCGCACTATACTGATAGGAGACTCTTCACGTCGTGCTATCTGATGCAAGTACTTTCCGAAACATCCGTGTCCGGTCAGTACTTGCACCAGTCTAAAGGTAAGCGATCCGTGCCGCCTAGCTAGCCATTGTTCGAGGCGAGGATGAATCGCCTCCACCGTGACCACGCACTCGGTCTAGGACTTAGGTCCTAGTTTGGCCTGTTCAATCTGTGGGTTAATATTTTGTTGGAACGGATCTTAAAATATTTACATAGGCATACAAAGCAAGTAATATAAAAAAATTAAAATAGCTCGAGGACCTTCAACGTTTTAAACTCGTTACAAAGTAAGACATTTACATGAGCTTTGTAGATGGCGATATGCAATATAAGAATTAATATTTGAATATACTTAACATCAAGTGTCATCCATGTTTGAGAAAATGTACTTGAACTGGAACGGTTGAATATTGTGAACTAATTGATAAATGATAGTGTTTTCATCATTGTATTACTACAAAATTTCCTTTCAATTATATAAGTAATTGCATATAAAATACACACACGATAATTTGACTAAAACAATTTATTGTCGCATAAAATCATAACATTACCACAGGAATCACAGTTGCCAAGAAATTGCCGTATGCCCCATGAAATTGGCTCCGGTAGGTAATATCGTTTATATTTACATAACGCAGCACACACTGCGGTATAGTTATTATATTTAGGCGTAAATTGTTTGCCCGTGTGTACCTAATAATATTATGGGCAAGTCGCTCGGGCCGCGCGTTCATAAATCTATTTTATCGTACGCGAGCAATAAATTTTATTTTGGGATCTTTAATTCTTTGTTATTGAATTGGATTTTAGTGTTTTATTCGGGTAAACAAACAATACATCGGAGCGTTTCAACCGGTACTTGGGCACGTGCGCGAACGCGACTAGCGGCGCTGCGCGGCGTCGCGCGTCCACTTAATAAAACATTTTATTTGTAGAATCTATTGTTACACATTTACAGCTGGCCATAACACGGCGCTTTTGTCTGCGTTCACAATTAAAACTTCGATAAAGTTTAGTTGTAGCGAGTACAAAGAGTGCCGCTCTTTGCGCAGGCGATTCAGTGCTCCATTATAAATAAACCGGGACGGAGTTAGGCGTGGAATACAGTAGCATTAGATAAAATGTCCGATCGTAAACTTCCTGTTCGAAATCCGGAGGTGTAAATTAATGAATCGATCTTTTCATCTCGCCGTTGCAATTACTCCACGATATTGTGGACGTTCGATGTTCAACTACAACAAAAATTGTATTCAAATGTCGAACATAAACTGGGATATAATATAATGTGACAATTTTATTTTTTTATCGGTATTCTTGCTTACAGAGGACACTTCATGTAAAGTAACACTGAACAAAAACCCATGGTTGTGCGATTTGATTCTAGTTGCATAAAACCATTCCTTATTGTAGAGTATATAGGCCATATGACGATTTAAAAAAGTTTTAAAAATTTTACTGATTAAGGAAAGGATTAAATAAAACGAAACTAATGATAATTTATGTTTTACCTATTTCTAATATTTCATTTCTATTGCATGATAACAATTGTTCAACATGGCCGCCACAGCGTGTTTGGCTCGACGCAACTTGTGTTTTAATTACATGTCACATTTCGCAAGCAAACATAGATAATTAATTTGTATATTACATTCATACAATTAGCAAATGACTTTGTTTAAACGCCCATTAGAGAATAATTATAAAATTTAGTTCTGCCTCTAAAACTGCCTCATTGGGCTAGTGGTTAGCATGTTCGTCTACAGATATGAGGTCCTGGATTCGAGTCCCGGGTCGGGCCAATTCAAAAATCAATATTGAGTTGTCTATTAAGATTTTCTCAATACCTCGCTCCTAGAAGTGAGGAGGCCTGTACCCAGCAGTGGGACGTTAATGGGCTGCTACTTACTTACTTTACTTACTTATAAAATTTAGACTCCTAGAATGTGTCTTGGCACCTTTGTTGCATATACCTATTTATAAATTACTAGCAGACATGCCCACATTTGCGGATACTTAGTTTAACTAATAGTTGAAATTGAAACTTACATGTACGTGAAATGTAACCTGATTTTGAGTACGAACACCATACTATGACAAAAGCAATTAAGATATTATCAAATTAGTTTGTTTTGCAAAGCCAAATTAAAAGTAACCGCCTATAAAGAGGACCGTCTAATTTTTCTGATTATTCAAAGAATGAATACAGAAAATGTTCAATAGAAATCGCTCCTAATCTGAATATATATAATAGATATCCAGGTATCTATTGACTCACCACGATATCTCTGGAACCAAAAGTCGTAGAGACTCGAAATTTGGTAGGAATATTCCTTTTGCCGAGTAGAGGTTAGATAAGATCGGGTTTTTCAGAATTCCACCCGCAAGGGAGGTTGGGGGTGCGTTATACGTTATAGAGTTTCTTATTTGTCAAACAATTTGCCGAATTAAATGAAAATGCTCCCCAAAAAACATTCCACGCACACTAAGTCGCGGGTTCAGCTAGTTATGTATATAGGCACTACAATTTTATATCCTATCTATCGTCCAAATTCAGGCGGTATTTACTTTTTAAATGAATACGTATTATTTCAGGTTATATTAGAACATCTATTGTCGACAAGGTAAGCCTTTCATTTATTATATTAGCTGTCAGGTCAAAGGTGAAGCGAGTGCCGTTTAAACGAGTCGAGATCAATTGATCTCAATTTAAATTAATAATAATTCATTCCATTTTGCATTGTATAATATAACCTTGTTTATTAAAGACTTAAAATCCGCTACTACATCTGCATATAATTTATTTTATTTATTGTAATTACGGCTTTCAATAACTATTTCACGTTTCTTTCCCTTACCCCCACATTTTTGGATTATCAACGTGTAAGTCGGATTTAAATTCAATCATTCTGTATATTCGTATAAGCTTTAACGTGATGAAAAACACTTGTTATCTATATGCCTTTTAAATAACTATAAATGATTTAGCATACCATGTGATAGACAAATGTGATAAAGTCCTATTTTCTGACGATACTTCCTTTCTGTTTAAATTAGACAGAAATGTAGAAAACTATCACGATGTAAATAGTACCCTGTCACATGTCTCACGTTGGTTTTATGTTAATTATTTATTATTAAACTCGGCAAAGGCTAAGTGTGTTGAATTCGCTTTGCCAAATGGAAAATAAGTCTGTAAAAATATCCAAACAGATGATTAGACGTCCATTAAAGAAAGTTAAGTCCACGATCTTCTTAGGAATAACCATTGGTCTTCTTAGGACACAGGGCTTTAGTGGGGAGCCTATATTAAGACTCTGTCAAGCAAACTTAGTTCAGCTGCATTTGCTGTTAGGAAAGTAAGGCAATACATTTATGTTGAAACTGCTAAAATGGTGTATTTCGTTTATTTCCATAGCATTATGTCTTATGGCATACTGTTATGGGGTAAGACGGACATTAAAACTATATTTATATTACAAAAAAGAACAATACGTGCCATATATCAATTGGGATCTCACGTTTCTTTAAGATAAGAGTTCAAAGAAATATCACTACTTTACAGTACCAGCGCAATATATATTGAAATAACATTTTATATATCCGTGTTAATATTCATTTATACAGCAAAAGGAGTGAAACACATTATTTCAACACAAGAAATAAAAACAAATTTGTAATGCCATATTTCAGAGTGAAGAAGGTTTAGAAATCATTTGTCGGGTTGAGCATACGCATTTTTAATAAGAGAATCAAGTTTGAGTTTGTCTACTCATTGTTTTAAGAAATATAATAAAACCGCCCTATTGCAAAAAGCATATTACAATACTGAAGATTTTTTAAATGACAAAGATGATTGGACTTAATTCCATTTGCACATGAAGGCTAAACACATTGTAACGTACAAAAACTATGTTTAAAGGGGTAACCGTTGAGTTTCTTGCCGGTTTCTTCTCAGCGGAATCAACTTGCTGACCCGGTGTATGATTTGTTACCAGCGGACGGACTACCGTCGATTCAAGTGTTTTTTGAGCCTACTTGAATAAAGAATATTTTTATTTTGATATTGACTAAAGAACATTAAAAATTATAGTTTATAAAAAAATTACTTCAAAATCTGGTAATTACTATAAATTACAGGAAATAATAAAATTCAAAATGTGACATCAAAATCTTTGATATATCAACAATATTACATTTCCATTATAAGAAGTTTATGAAAAATGTAATATTTCATATAGTTTACATAAAGACGGCGCCATTTGAACCCCGCCTCCCCGAACCCCTTATCAATAGCCTAACGTCTAAACGACACTCCCTATATAATAATGGTTTTATCGACCTAAGTGAAGCAATCGACAATCTATTCCATACATGTAATCAAATCGTGAGACATTATTAATTTTATACTGAAACGATAAGTTGATTGGACAACAAGTTATCTAACGCTATTAATAATTTATTTCTACACCAGAAAATTATCTATTGTGTTGGGTGTAATTTTTTATATCAACATCAAGTGCTATGAACAAAAACAGAATTTATCAATTATATCAATGATTGAAAATTTGTATGGTACATAGGAAGAGAATAAACTAATATTATATCGGAATATATTGATCTCTGTGCCATTGCCACAACTATTGCCGACAAAGAGCAGTCCCACAGTTTAGTTAACATGTGCGGACGAATCAAAAGGCATTAAGGTATAGCAGTAACTTCCCAGTTGCAAATGAGCCTAATGCGTCGGTTATTATGTTATCCTATTTCAAATGCCCATGCGAAAGTTTCTGCGAACGAAACATGGTAATAAACTTCCGCATTACGCAATTACCTATAATGTTATATAATGGCAGAATTAATATTAGTTTTTAGATTTTATAACTAGAAGTTTATGTACCTTTATTGCAATAATTTCTTTAACAACAAATATTGATAAATATATATATAATAATAAGTTCTTTCCACCCTACTCTTAATGTCCACTTAACTTTACTCAGTAACAAGTCATCAGTTTAAAAAAAATCAGCAAAGTGATAGTTTGGTAAAATGGTATTTCGCTAATATCTAATAATATTACTAAGTTAAAGTAATCTGAGTAACCTGTTTATTGGTAACATTTAGAATCTTTAAGGATAATCTTAAATAGTTAAATAGTCCTTTTACAGGCTCTAGATTATCAGTGTACTAAATGTCAAAAAAAAATTGTCTGACTTAGTTTTACTTACCATAAAAGATATAGTTTGCAGCAAATGTGAGGTTTGAGTTTATTTTAAATATGAAACTGTGAATTTTTTTAATTAACAACTCCGTAACTACACTTGCGGGTGGAATTTCGTAAAATCCGTTCTTAGCTGACCTCTACTCGGCAAAAGGAATATTTCTACCAAATTTCAAGTCTCTACGCCTTATGGTTCCAGAGATATCGTGATGAGTCAATAGATGCCTGGATATCTCTTATATATATAGATAAAGTATGGAACTGACCGATGGACTGCTAGAGGGACAGGTTTCTTTACTCATAGAAGAAAGGGTTTGAAGCTTAGACTGGTTAGTAACATCGCTTCCAGAATATGCAGGATTTCTGACGATATTTTCCTTAATGGGAAATCAAAATGACTAGGTAAGTTTTTTTTTAATGAAACAGGGTATAAGACTTCGTATTTCATCACAAGGTCGTCATGGCTTCCTTATTGTTTAACACACATCATCCCTTTCATTATCCTGAAGATTCCATGGCAAAAGTACTTTTATAACATATAGTATATAACATATAATATATAACATATAGTATATACGAGTATCATCATAGTATTATTATTGCTTTAATTTGGTAGAACAATTAAGCCGTTCCCACCCAAATGCAAGTGATTCATTTGTGTTATAAGAAGCTGCGGGGAGGCGAGGATATATGGCGAAGGATAAAACTAATCACGCATCCTCTTAGCGTAGATAAGGGCATGGCTTTAGAGCTAGCGAATATTGAGCCGCATAAACTTTATGACTTTCGACATCTTGTCTGTAAATTTATGCCAAGGAACAAATTTATCAGTTAATATAAAAAATATTAAGTTCATTTACTCAGTCCTTGTGGTAAGCTGTGAGATTCATTAATTCGAACTATAAGGTAATTGCTACTTAGAGGAATCGATGTATGACTTTGAATACTAAAAAATATTAAGGCAGCAGTCTCACAGTTATTTATTAATAATATTAGTCTGATTTATATTATTATACCAATACTTTATTACCAACATACCGATATACAGATTTTGTTGAGTATAATTTATTGACTATTTCGTATGTCATGAGATAAGTACTATTATTATTATTTCCATTTGTTTCTTTATTAAAGATGATGTTTTATTTTTTTTTATATAAAACCATTCAGATATTACGTCAGCAAAAGTTGCCTCCGCGTTCCATCTATCAATACGGCCGCACTTTGCCAGTCGCTTTTGCATTATCTACTTCCATATTACTGTCTTTTTGTTCCCCGTTTGATTGTTTAACCGTGCGTCGATGTGGTATCCAATGGTTATTTTTTTCTATAGCGCTTTCACTTGAAATGGCTTCAGTCAATTGTGGAATATGTTGCTCTTATTGTTTCAGAAGAACAATAACTGCCTTCATTTTATATGTTTACAGTGTCTAAAGGCTTGATAGGCACTTTTCTATTCCACCCTCCTATCTGCCATTGTTATGACTGTTTCTAGGACTATTGCTGTGCTTATATGGGACACTATTCATCTGTTTTCATTCATTAGTAATTTAATGCCCTTTTTATTGCATGTTTTCTTTGTAGTTGGAAGTGGGCTCAGGGAAAAAATGCCAGGGTTTATGCCTCTGACGTTTGAAGTTGTTACTCCTCAGTCGATAGTACTTGATAAAGAAGTCACTTCTTTAATGTTATATTTGAATTCATTTAGACTGGGTTGGCATCCACTAGAAAACCACACCGGAAATTGATCATCTATACAAGTAATTTGCACATTAACTATACATTAAAGTAGTTTAGCTGATAATGTACCGACTTTAGTCTTTATTGGAATAACAATAAAGATCTTTTTCGAATCGATGATTAAAAGAACAAAATTTTACCACCAACTTTATACATGTATAACTTTTTTATTTCCTCCGACTTTACTTATATAATAAAATAAATAAAAAAGATATACAATTTTATCCATTAAATAAAACAACTTTCAAAATAACAGCCGTTTCCTACCTCCAAAAGCTAACTTATGAAGAAACCGAAAGTCTGCATAAAAATAATAACCTAAATTATACCACCTTTTTATACACCCTCCTATAAGTCCTCGCGCCTTCACTCGCCCTGACACACAAGTTACATGTATCCACACACATACCCACATCACTTTTAGACACATACGGCAATGCATTACACAAACATTTCATCTATGAATATATTATACTTGAGACACCATAAAATTTTTATCCTATATTATCTAGTAGCTGAACCCGCGACTTCATCTGCGTGGAATGTTTTTTGAGTAGCAATTTCATTAATTTAGTCAAATTGGTTTACAAATAAGAAACATGACCTCTACTCGGCAAGAAGAATATTCCTACCTAATTTCAAGTCTCTACGCCTTACCTTTCCAGAGATATTGTGATTATATAGATTAGTAATAGTACAAAATTTAGTAGTAACAATAATAAATTTTACGGGAAAAACGACACACAATAAAAGCTTCTTGTAACAATACTCCGTAGAGAGTCAGCACTGGCACCTGTGACACAGGTTCACCTAGGTCAACTTCAGAACGTAAATAATATAAAGAAAAAACATCAGCTTTCATATGTTTCGATATTGTTATATTAGCAGCATTATGGAGTTTCCTGATTGGCCCATTGCTAATTGTCAATAAGGAAAAGTCTGAAGAGAGAAATCTATACGAGGAGTTCTAATGAGCATAGCACATTACGTTAGTATTTGTCACACATTACCATAATATATTTTCTTCCCGAAATAAACGTTAGATAGCGAAGCGGACAGTTCGATGTACCACTCAGATTGTTTTAATAAAACTGAAAAAGTTTTGAAGTATCCATTCTCCCACTATCAATGACGTTCCTGTTGTGTGGAGAGTGTAATAAATGATGAAATATAAAATTCTTCTTTTACCAGATCGCCGTGTATATCTTTTAGGCTAGTTCAGCTAAGTGTTAATACGTCAACAATATGAAAACCCCCCGTTAAATAAACTAATGAAATACCCATCTGTTTCACAATTTGTAACTTATATTTATTTCCCATGACAAACATTTAAGTGTTCTGTACATGGGTTATTACTGAAATTACTATACTCTTGACAGAGACATACCATTTCCCTCAATTTGTTGATGTAATGATTTCTGTGGTTTGACAATTTTACTGTCGCCCGTGATGCCTATAGGTACGGGCGAATGAATTCTGGCTAAAAAAATTACATGACATCGTAACAGCTACGTCAATATTATAGAATTTATACGCTTGGTTAATGTCCATTATTTAAGCTTCAAGAATAGCTAGCTATAATTTAGCGAAACTCTTAGAAAGCCAATTTTTATAAATGTAATGTGCCACAATATAGCACCAATGGTTTTACTTTACAACATAAATATGTCGTTATTGTATATTATCGTTTATTACTGATCTCACTAGATGATAAGCAATGAGACAGTTTCAGCTGGCAGGACACTAATTTGGTAAGAAATAATTTACTAGGTTATTACAGATACTACATCGCAAAAGCTATATTTGGCGGTTCGATTTCGCTGGTAGACTTTATACTAGCCATAATCGAAGTCACCCATCAGTCTAGATCTAGAAATAATAGAAAAGTCCACTTTTCAAATTTGACCAGACGGGAATTAATTCCGGGAATTTCAATTTTAGCGAAATTGTTACTCGCACACCTGTGAAGTTGTCAAGCTGTCAATTAATTTTTATTTAGTTGTTAGTATTTCCTCAAGGATCACAAAGTTTAGGATGCAATATCCGCGATAACATAATTATTACTTGCTGTAATCGCCAACATGACCTAGTACTTTAATAACATTTACATTTTAGTCACGACAGTGTCTATGTAATATTATATCGTCCCATAAAACGAACAGAAGCGTGGGTGGTTAAATCATACAAACTTTTAGGCTCTCTATTGTTCCAGTTAGCAAGTACAAGCAGGAGCGTGTTTTTACAAGGGAAGTTACCAACAACACACAGTCGGGTATACAAAAGTTTTAATTCTTAGCATTAATTACAGCGTCTGTCGTATCTACGAAGTCAAATATTAGTAAGCGCTGGTACTTATGCAAAACGAGTAAGATTTTATTTGACTTCGGCGTAGTTTCGGAGCTGGTGACGATGTAAGCAAGACAAACATGTTAATTATCGCCCCACAGTTTCCTCACCCCTCCTCCCTCTCGCCAGTGTTCACTTCCCCTCCCCCTAACAGTCCCAATTATTACGCCAGCGACCGGGCGCAATGACTGAATTATTTATACCAAACTTTGTCGAACATTTGTTTTTAATTTAGAGTCACTTCTACGTATGTAGAAATTATAGCATTTATGTATTATTCATCGCGAAGGCTGAACCAGGTATGATGTGGATAGAACGGGATGAATTAATAATGATAAGTTCCGCATTATACCCGTATAAAATATTTACTCAGCGCTCTTTATTACGGTGGCGCTTGGGCAAACTTGCCCAAGCGATGATATTTTTGGTTAATAGATTTACGCCTACGATTCAATAAAAGTCAATTCAATCTCTACATTATGTTCAGCAAATGGATTTGTAATCAGTATCAACAATTTTGTCCTCTATTTATTGTACTAAATATGAGAAACTTTAATCTTATTCATTATACGATCCCAAGATTTCATAGAAACAGTTGAGATTATCTATTGATTTGTCACTATATTCTCTGTATATTTTTCGTAAAAGTGGACACTGGAGAAGGGGAAAAAAAAGATAATTAAAGTAGTATTCTATTATTAAATATAATCACAAGTTAAAAAAATGTAAATAATAAATTACTTTGCACACATGAATTTATAAAAGATTAAGTACATAAATCAGTAGCCTCTAACACGTAGAATATTTCACAATATAGGAAAATAATTGTGAGTCACGGCCGCGTATAATAGTACAAATTAAACGATAACACAATTACTAACAATACAAATACAACTACGTAGCAGCCGAGAAAATTTTCGCCCGCATCTGTTTATAATTAATTTAGAACATTAATACTGCATTTTACGACTCAATGTCTATTGTTTTGTTTTCATATGTACGCTTTGAACGTGGCGTGCTATTATGTTTTGTTAAATTAAAATCGGCACTGCTGTTCCTGTGTTCCTTGAGAATATAGCGGACGAACTAATCCTCCTTTATAATCAAATATAAACATCTCGCAATAACATATTAGATTTTCAAAGTTCAGTTAATGATCGAGGAGGAATTTTACAGGGTTGCTCGGTATTTTGGAACGGATAAAATGGAAGATTTAAAACGAAAATAAGAACTATGGTGGTCCAATGGATATAATATACCTAGAGATTTCATTATTATAAAGAGTCATAGGTCGAATTCTGGGCCGGTTCTATTCGTAATCTCTTTGTAAAGCTCTAGAGTCTAATTGTTGTTTAAAATTCGTCAATGCATGAATGATGAAGGATGATGAAGGAAAATATTGAAAGTAAGCCTGGAGCAATTTTAGGATATATGTAGGATGCCCGAAGTGGGACACCTTGAAGTCTTCTTGTTCTAAAACCCTTTACCCCAGGTGTGAGGAGGCCTGGGTTAACAGTGGCACTTTAATAGGTTGTTTCACATGTAGATTTAACAATATATAACTTGAAAATATAAGGACGTGATTTGTTTACATTATTCCAATATTATACAACGAAAAATAGTTCAGTTATATTTATACAATACATTATAAGTTGTCTTTTGGTGGTCTGGGTTAGAAAAGGCCTACTGTTATGGACTATTTTAAATATATATTTCAAGAAATTATTAACAAAAAGATTGCTAAATTGCACAAGCTGTCGTTAATTCACCGGTCCCTACAAAATTCGAAAGTTTTCATGCACATAGAATTGGTTTGAAATCTTATTAATACAAATAATCTACTCACGTAAGTAAGGGATTTAGAATATTGGACTTACTTAAATCACCTCGTTAATATTGCATCCTAATATTAAGCAAATGTAAAAATGAAATATTACTGCGAGAAAAAGTTTTGTTTTAGTATAAATAAAAATGAAACTGCTGTATAAATTTGTTGGAGTTTTTCTTTCAAAGGTTTGACCAGGCCGCTCAAGTGACGCTTGGTTGGTTGCACATATCAAACAATTTCCCTTGGGATCCACACGCTCTTTCACGAGTTAGTCAAACATTTTACGGACAACTTATACGCGGCTATTTAATCTCCGAACATAAGTGGGACATTTTTTTGGAAACAACATATATATATCTTAATACAACGACCAGATCGTTTCAAAAAACCGAGCAATAACCTTCCTTTTATACATGTAGCGAGAAGTTTTTCATATTCCTTCTACCAACTTTTATAGAATTAAATACAGTGTGAAGAAGACAAGTACAAAAATCTTGCAGATTAATAAATAAACAATCTAGAAATAAGTATTTTATACACCGGCTCCGTTATTTAAATCTTCAAAAGACTTTCGATATATATTAACAGATATTGTATTGCGTTTATCGTAACAATTGTAATATTGTGAAAAATGTCGGTGTACTCGTATTGTTAAAAATCCACTGTCCGTATGTATAAACCTGCAATTCGTATTATAGTAATTTAGACGTTATTTTAAATAGTGATAATTATATCCTGTAGTTATTAAAATTTTATGCTTAAAAGTCATTACTATAAAAATGAAGTACAGGAATTAATTTATTTTTGAAACACTCTTACAAAATTAAGATTTTATACTTGACTCTTTATACGTAAGGGCTGTCGAAATGTAAAATGCCCAATATACAGAGACTATTTGTTAATTTAGTGCATAAATACTTATGTATATTGTTTTGCGATAACCGCCAAGAGCCTAATTGTTTTCGCTGGCTAACAAGTTGTCAGCGTTTAATGCGAGCTGTCCTTCAAAACGTAATTGGTAGGGGTAAAATAAAAATAGAACAAAAAAGTGTACAACGGAACGCGCTAAAGTTTAAGCGGCAACTAATTAAAAAACAAAACGAAAAAGAAGCGCACTTTAGCGTGGGGGAACTGGCTTTCCCGAATTAAAACTCTTTCTTTTTCGCGCGCTTTCCCTTTCGTCCAGCTAATGAGGGTTAAGGACCTACGTGTGTTGTGACGCTATTTTGTTCTAATTCACAAATCCGCTTGCGTATTGTTGCGATCACGCTTGTAGACCTTTTTGTTGGTCAAGAATTGCACAGAGATGAAACTGTTTTTATGTATGGTTGTGGTTACAGAAGATAGTGGTTAATGATAACTTTCTTGAACTGTATTTAATTGTAATTTATTAATTATCATTATGATATCACTAATATTATACATGTTTTTATTATTATTACATCGCATTACAAATTACAAATCACTGCGTACATGACAGACCTCTTGCAGGTTTTAAAGAAAACTTGTGATTACGGTGACTCACATATCCTTAAGATTAAACTTGAATGGGTCAGGAGTGTGTGACTCGGCGAGGGAGGGGGTCTTTCAATCCCCACTAAATCCCAGCGGAATCCTCTTCATAACCATAAAAGAATGCTTTCTTTTATGGATAGATTTGACCTCTGTGGCGGAAGACTCCGGTCTTCCTCAACAAGCGCGTGCGTGAGTACGTGTGTGTTCGTGTGTTTGGATGTGTGAGATCTTTAGACCTAACGAAATGATCACTCACAAATCACGAGATCTCATAACTAGTTCGCTCAATTTACCGAAAATTCATCTTATTCCCATGTGAGCGGAAAATATGCAAAATTAATAAATGCAATTCCTTTATACCGAATTTCAACCAATTTTATTGGCATATATTGTCAGTATTATAAAATATGCTTACACGTACAGGCTTTTTGCACCTACTAATGAACTTAAGTCAGTCAATCTAATAAAGTTACTCTAAATTTAAACAATTTTATAAGTGTTTTTAACTGAAATGCACTGCAATGAATCAACGTAGAAAATATAATGAAATTATTCCTGAGATCGTCTAATAGGGCTTTGATTTTCCTTTCCAGTAATTAATTTGAAACAGTGTTGTCGTTTTTCTGTTTTAATGTTTTTTAATTGTAGAAGTGGTATGTTTATTGGGTTTTGTTTTATCTGCTCTTATTCACTCTTTCTAAAGCGCACTGTACCATTAATGGCGGTATAGTGAACGGAATTGTCAAAATCGTGATCCGATTCAGTAAATTTACAAAGTAAACAAGCTGGCAGCGTATGTTTCTAGTTACGTTATGTTGGATTGTTGGTGTTTCGAACAGACTCGCGGCCTGTTATTAAAATGCTTGACAAACTTTAAAACAACTGGCCACGTCCCTTTGAATAAGGTTTTATTGAAATAATGTTGGATTGTAATAAATTTGTATTTCGGAAAGTTTGTATATCAAATAAGACAAATAGTTTAATACAATGAGTAACTTTTGTTATATTTATTTACAAAATTGTACATATTAGAAAGGTCATTATATTTTCTAATTTATCTACTTGTTACCACGCTACTAGCATAAACGTACCGCCAAGCAAAGAGGTCTGTACTCTAGGACGATGCTGAATAGAAACCATAAGAGGTAAATGACCTCTTACCAGATTAGCGCGCTACCATCTTAGACTGTATCATGATTTATCATCAAGTATTGCTGTTCGGTGAAAGAACCTTTGTTTACTACATGTCCTGGGAGTAAGTCTGGGATTTGTGTAAACAGCCCTCCAGCCCGCGGTGAGGTAGGTCTACACTCTAAAAACCTTCTCCTTCATGTGGGAAGAAGTCTTTCTCCACGAGATAGTAGACTAATGCTTTACCTTACATTATAGCACCTCTGTTTTTCTGATACACTGGCGCGGATATCAAGGTCCCGGTTCACGATTCTGATATATCACGATAGGACAAACTTGAAATATCCTTACTACATTGTTGTACAAGGTCTGTATTCGTACGAGGCTTTAAAGTTCGTATTTCGGCACGATATCGTAAAAGATATTAAACCATTAATACTTACAACCAACTTTTATACTTTCCATTAGGTGAGATCGAGCGCTTATTTATACTCTGAACGCTGCGATCTTAATTTCCTTCGTCTTGTGTGATTTATTCAATAATTCTTTATTTATTTATTGATTTTTGTAAAGTAATATCCGATTCTTTATATATCTACTATATTTTTATTAAAATATATATATAAAGATTGTATTACTATATATATATTTTGATGTCATATTTTAAAAGATATTCCTACAAAATATGATTCTAATATACACTGTGTTTCCATATGTATTCTATTATTCAAAACAAGTATCATAAAAATAAATTAAACTTAATTCATATGACATCTGCCAAAGACTTTTTTACCTTATTACTTAGACAGAAATCTTTAAATCATTAAATACCGGCACTATTATAGTTAAAAGTATGTTTCGAAAACACGTTAACATACGTGAAAACAGTGTGAGCTTTTAACTAAGCTACGTGTTACTTCCGCTAGACCTGTTACGTAGTGTTGCTAAAGTAGTCACACATACATTTGGAAGTAAATATCAAAGAACAACTCATGTTTCATTGCAAAGACTATGCAAAGTCTATTTATTCTGAAAGATGCGGGGCACGATAGCGCCCATGACTGTCTCAACAATGGCTCTTGTTTACACTCCGGCCTACTTCCTTTGAACGCGCATGTGGGGCCGAGGAAACATAGAATAAACAGAACTTTCTCGTAATGTTTAATTAAATTAATCAGTCGGTTGATTAGTCGATGGTCCGGCGGTAAACAGGCGCCGCTTTGATCTCGGCTCTCACAATTGTTTTGTTTAACGGCGCCGCCAGCCGTTTACTTTGAGCGACAAATGTAATCTATTATTATTAATGCGAACATTTTTTCAATAAATTGATCAAATTACCTATTTGAAAACTTTTTATTTTCATTATATTTAAGCTAAAAACTCACTCAACACGTGATATACAAAACAACTCATGAGATTAACATGGAATTTAGTGGAGTGACATCTTTTGCGATGTAGACATTCACTGAGATCGCGTTTCGTTCTTTTCCGGGTTTATTACGGGGTATAACTAGTATTTTATGTATTGCATCCTGGTGATGACGATTTTTACATTTTAAAAATAAATACGTTAAATAAAAGTGTCGACAAGAATGAAAGCTCATTATACATACCTCTGTATTAATCCTTATTCTATTAAATGATATTTTATTAAGACCGTTTCAATACCTGTAAACTATTTTTTAAATTATCATAATCGGACGTTCCATTCAAAAGATATAACGAATATTAAAATGTCAATCTAAGGGAAATGGTAGCGTCCCGTATATCTGGGTCCGTGACTGGTGTGTTAGCTCATATTCCAAGGATGCCAATGATACCCAACTTTGTATCTATACATACTATGTTTTTATTTTTATTAAGCTTATAATTAATGGAGCGATTTAAAAAATTCTTTCATACCTCCTTGAAAACAAAATAATTTTTCAATGCCTGTACAGTATTTTTAAATTTACTAATGTCAGGCAATCTACGTCAATCATCTTACCAATTGAAAAATGTATTCGTTGTAAAGTGAAAATAAGTAGTAGTATTAGAAGTAATTAAAAACTAAGTAAAATAAAACTTTTCTAACATCTAACAAAAATAAATCTATAGGCCAACTTTTAGACTTGCCACGAGATCGGTATTTACGCGAGTGAAACCGCGAGGCATTGTATTAAATATTACAAAATTAAGGGAATGAATAAAATATATAAAATCAATAAATAATCTCTTTTCCCTTTTAACATATAAAAGTTAAACATAATTTATGTATAACTTTAAACTAAGTACACGATATTATAATTAAAAATATCTTTTTTTCTTGACTGTAAAAATAAATTTTAATATTGGGGAACACGTTATATGGTTCAAACAAAGCCACTTCTATTTTGGTGAACCTTTATTTTATGGTATACATTGGCCAACTTTTTTTTATTTAATGCATCTTATATAACAGTCCTGACTTCTGGCCGTTAAGAGCCGTTTGCGTTACATAAATAAACGAGGTATTTAATTGTAAGTTTCTTATAAAAAGATAACAGGTTTTATTCTCATTATTCTATTGATATTGTATTGATCAAATTATTGTCGATAATTGTCGCCACGTGATGATGCAAATTAAAAGAAGTTTTCCTTTCAGCTTGAATTGAATCAAATCAAATCAAATCAATTTTAAATATTACCTATTCTAGGGTGGGAATTTTATCCATATAGACTCTAAAAATATCTTATTTTACTGCAGGTTTTCTACACGATCCACAATTATTATTACTGAAATGTTGTCACGTACATTCTCTTTATCTCATCTGATGGTGAGTGATGTTATAGCCTAAGGTGGAAGCGCGCTAACCTGGTAAGAAATCTCTTATCACAGTTTTACACAGCATCATACCGGAACGCAATTTTTTTGCTTGTCATTACGTCTTTGCTGCTAGCGTAGTAATGAGCTACAGCCGAAGCCTTCTATCAGTCCAGATTGAGACAAAGTATAAAGTGCAAATTCCTAAATTTGCCCTGTTGGTAATCAAACCCAGGACCTCTTCTAGCGAACTGTATACTAGCACCATTACGCCAGCGGGGCCGTCATCAATATGTTCCTATACGTGTATGATCCTTTTAATGAAACTGTATCGATTTTCTATATCAATATGAAAAAGATATGTTCTTTTATATTAGTAGAAGCTTCTTTTGCATTAGATATAGAATAACAAAAGCAGTTGTGGTGTTTATTTAAAAGACAATACTCATTGTACTATAGGTAAGACTATTTGGGGTGGCCACCAATACGTTTTAAAAAAATAATACTACATTGCTCTTATGATAATATAATTGGACATTACAAGGCACTTGTAATATTTTCATTATTTATTTTTGTGTAGTAATAACATGAAGTAAGCAATGACGTGAATCTTGTTTTCTTTATTAAACAGATTGCTTATATACCAACTTTGAACGCCAATTGCTAAATATTGACATATTTTTTTTTTCTTTATTAATGTATCTAATAAAGTCAAATAAATAAATGAAGAGATGTGAAGATTAAATTCATTTTTACTTATTTAGTTTCTAGTGTACATCTACATCACTAAATAATTAGGAATATTACATTTACTTTTCAATAGATGTTTTGGGCATGAATTGATAAATATTTACCAGTTAAATTTATTTTTCCGTCTTTTTAGAGATAACAAGCTTATATTTAAAAACCCGTGAACAGCCCTCATTTGAATGAATGTTCTATATTCCCGAGATCTGGACTGATGGTATCATTCGGCTGTAGTTTACTATTATATCGTAAAGGTACGCCGCTAAGCAAATTTGCCTTAAACGAAATGGTATAAAAACCATTATGAAATACTGTATTATAAACACAGTATTGTCATAATTTATGCCCATGATAATTAATATCACAGATATATAAGCAAGTTATCTGTTCAGTTATCAAATTAGTAATTATATATTATATACTGTCACATATTAATTTATGTACCTATGCATCTGCATTTGCGCACATTGGAACATGTATTTTTGTTTGTAGCAGGTTAAGCCGTCGGTCCTGCGCCTGATCTGATCGTGTCGGATTCTCGTCACTATGAACGTGAATGAATAGGGAATACACTTATTCTTGCGTCTATTCTCTAAAACCCGTCTCTCCTATAAGTTGAGGAGGTATGTGCCAGTGCATTTATATAAATACATGTTATATTTGGTATTTTTCACCACCTATGCACGCATTTTTATTTTAATTTTACCTGTGTTAAATTTCCTAGTTTGAGTATTGTGGTGCAATAAAGTATTTTTCTTTCTTTCTTCTTTATATACAAGCACAATTACAGCATCTATTTAAATAATTTTTCAGCAACATGACAATACGAATGAACTTATAATCAAATTGAAATCAATTACTAACTTAATACGCTAAATTGTATTATTTGAAATTATGCAGTACTAGACTCTCCTTGACACTATTTGCATAAATTTGCAACATTCATGTGGGCCTGTCTTGTGGCCACCCTATAAGTGCGGGCGGCGTGCGGCAGGCAGACGGCGCCTGGGATCTTTAATGTCCGCTAATAATAAATTTTGTTTAACATATAACTGTTGGACGGCGAAACAAATGCGTGAATAACGCACTGAAGCATTAATTTGAGACGTCCCACTTGATGAGATTCTTTTTACACCCAAGCTTTTGTTCTGTCTTTAACCCGTTTATAATCCGTATATAAATAAAAATCAAGTGTCTGTTTTTGATGTGGAAATTGATTCATACGTATAATCGTTTTCACATTAATAAATTTACAAACTTTTTATTGGATTACCTAAGTATATTTGTAAATAACGTATTTTTATTGCAGTGAATATTGTCGTCTGTTTTAATATTCTAAGGGTAACTTCTATCATACTAAGTTAGAGATAACAAATTTCCTAATAAATTTCCGACAAATATGGCTACCACAGTATAGTGCGGCCGTTGCTAAATGACATATTTCGCAATAAATCTGTCGAAGAGACTTAAAAATTGAGGGGCAATATCTAGGGGCTGCTGGGAACATATGTCAAATCGATCGGGATAGCGAAAACTGTGACTGAAAGTGGGACACTCAGGGCCAAAGTAAACGTAAGTTGCACATACACAGTATTTGTTTAAAAAGACCTATTCAGGTTTCATATTTTAAACAATTATATAACCAATTTTAATTGTTCTGTGTACGCAATACGTATTCGGAACAAAAAATATTAATAAAAGAAAATTAAAGTCATTTTTCAAGACTTCTCATTAGGTAGAAAAATGTTATTTTCGTCGTCGGGTCGTATATATTGAATAAATAGATGTAAAGATGAATTTTGATATTTTAATTAGAGTACAATTGTTTGCTATTTGTATGTGTGTATAAGCCATGGCAACTTGGTGAAAAAACACGTTGATTCTTGAAGAAGTTTTGCTTTTCGTCGAAGGAAACATCATGAAGAGTCTTGAATTTCCTAGGGCTCAGTCTGAATCAAGCGTTCAATCCTCATGTTTGTGTTTAGCTATGGAACGGTGATAGGTTGTCATTCACTTCCTAATCTTTTTAAGTAAAACGATTTCTAAATGATACAACAGTAAATTGGATTTAAATCCTTTCGAATTTCGAGAAAACTATAAACGTTTTTAGATATGTTTTTTTTTTATGTAAACGACTTACAGTTAAATTGAAACACGAATTCTATCGCTACAAAATATACTAATGTGAACCCATTATTAAAATACCAAGACATACAAATCGCAATACCATTACCCTACCGATAACATACATTAGCATTAATAATCGTTTGCATTTGTTAAAAAATATACGAACAAAGGCAGGAAACGTCATAAGAAATGGTATTTTGGTTTGCTATGCCATCGTTATGCATGCGGTTTATTGCATATTAGACGTATTTATAACCCCTGCCCCCACCTTAGCCAAGCAAACCCCTTTCTCTCCCCGATGCAAGGTTCCGAAGCAATCTAATTCTGTAACCCAGTGGTTTCAATCAATTCACTGATTGATCAAAATTTCAACGGAAAATGACTGGGCATCGGCTAACGAGTTCACATCCTAGTACGAATTACAGACGTATGTACGTGCATTTTAAGTAAATTCCTCCAGTTTTTGATTCGAGAGCTTTTCTGGATATCTTTTAAAAAATCATATTCTGAAGCCCAGTTAAAAGATTTTCCCTATTAAAATGATATGGTATCTTCGAGTCTATAAAAACTAGTGACATTTGAAATTAAGTTAAAAAAAATAATAATAATACATCTTTGCAAGTTAATCATAACGAACATCTTAAGTGATGACTTCGTTTTACAAAATGTCTGTATAACCGTATTTTTGTCTGAATTGAACTGTTGTCCGTAACACATACATTAAAAAAAAATTATAACTTAAATTTAAATTTTAATCGATTATAAAATATCACATAATTTCAACGAGACGCAGAAATATCACAAGTAAAAAGTTGCGAGCGCATACTTTTGTATATAAATATAGGCGCTATCGGGTGTTGGATGCATGATAAATGCGTATTTCTGATAGCATCCTTTCCATTGGTTACTCTAGAGGTAATAAAAGTAGCGGTAGTAAATTACTAACGTTTCGCATAGAGATACCTTCTTAGATATTAAGTTAAGTACTTGCTATGCCTTGTGTATTTACATTAATTGTCTGTTGCATATATATTTTTGTATACGAGATCGCGTTCACGATGTTACGTTACCACAGAAGTAATATATAATATACAAGCTGAACCCGCGACTTCCTCTGCGTTTAATGTTTTTTTTTCATTGGTTTGAATGGGTAGCATTTCTATTAATTTAGGCAAATTGCTTTTCAAATTAAAAACGTACGTATATATACTCCAATGAGTTATTTGCTGAACTTATAGTTCTTTTTCAGGGTCTAGATTATCGCTGTACCAAATTTCAATCAATTTCCTAAAATCCGTTCTTAGCTGACCTCTACTGGTCAAAAGGAATATTCCTATCAAATTTCAAGTCTCTACGTCTTATGGTTCCAGAGATATCGTGATGAGTCAATAGATACCTAGACATCTCTTTTATATATATAGATGTATACGCAACACATATTACCGAAGTGCCCACGTGTTAAGAATTTCTAATTATATTCTTAAATAAGTGTGTATCCAATAACTTCACGACGTTGGGACAGTTAAATTCTAATTTAAATTTAATATATCCACTTTCCCATTCAAGCTGAAGTAGTAAGGTTTCTCTTCAGAGCTGTTAAAATATTCAAATAGCAATGCTGAAAGAGTAATGCAGGGAAGATTTGTATTAAATTTATATTTCACAAAAGGCCTGCTATGGAAGCAGGCTTCATGGTATAACGCTTTTGAGATATCTGTCAAAGGCTTAACAAGTGTTCCCGGAGTTTATTTAAATTAGCCGAAGCAATGCTGAAGAGTTCTTTTTGCGCGGGTGGTTGCACACCATTATACATCTAAACGTGTCTAGCCGCCTGTGAAATTGCCGAGAACGACGAAAATTGCAAAGATACCCGTTCGCGTAACAATAGCTCGTATTTGCGTAAGTGGACCGTCTCGTAAACAGACTTAGCTCGGTAGTACACATTCAGGATTATTAAGACTCTTTTTCGATTTCTTTAAGAAGTTCTTTATACACTAGGCTTATCTGAAGTTTTAGATGTATCTTTTATATTTCACCACATTAGTCTAGGTTTAAACATTGTTGAATTGGTTTGTTAATTTATACATTTCATTTATCAACTTAATCGGAAGATTCACTTGAACTTTCAATGAGGAATAAAATATATAGCGCCCTATTTAATAATCTATTTTATAACCATATAGATAATGATAACGTGCAATATTATATAGTAATAAAATAGACTCATAGTCAAATCCCTCTAAGGCGATACCATTTTTTCGAAACCAATTTTTATAACACTACCAAACCTTCTTCTCGAATAGAAACAAGAATGGTTTAGAAAATAACGTCGTTTTGATCATCATTGTCTAGAAATTATAACAAATTTGATGCTTGATTCTCGCTTTTATAAGAACTAGGAACAAATGAAGAGCAAACTAGTATGTCATGGAACGATCGGTACGTTTTTGCCGACCATTAACATGCTCGGATTGATTTTAAGCTAAATTTATTATAAGCTCGTTTCAAAGAAATATAATATATAAATAAATGTAGGAATAATGCCATTGCCGTTTTTGGTTTTTAAAAAGGGGACCTAGCTATTATATTTCTTTGGAAAAATAAACAAAAAATTATCAATATTCCACAACTACTACACATACTAGTCTTTACACTTATTGGCAGATTAAATAATAATATAAGGATTATTATTCAATTACTGCTGCGTTTCGTTGATTGCATATTATAAAATAACCTCATAGTGTTTCAGTCGTAAACCTTAAGATTACGGCGACGGCACAGTGGTACGAGTACTCGCTCTCCTAGCAGAGGTCCAGGGTTTAATCCCCGGTAGGTATTTTAGTATTTATTGTAATGAAATTTAGGGAATCGTATTTTCTAAATTGTCTGAGTCTGGACTGGAGGTGTTGTGTCCGATACGATACTGTGTAGAAACCATAAGTGGTAAATTTACTCTTATCAGGTTAGCGCGCATCCATCTCAGACTGTATCATCACTTACCATCAGGTGTGATCACTGTCAAGCGTTAACCTGTTAGCAATAAAAAAAATTAATGCTTTTTATTTTTTAGTCATAATATATAGTGTTAAATTGACTGGCAAGACGTATATACTTTACAGGCATACGTAAAGACGCGTCGTAAAGCGTATAATTGGTTTTACTAAAAGGAGTATTGAAAATATTTTAAAATTAATAATAAATAGGACTCGTTGTGTTTTAAGTACATTAAAAACTCCATTTCAGATAGTCACCTGCACTGTATATGGCATACCGCTGATCTTAACAGCAATAAAAATTTGTTCTAATTAGAGAACTCGTAAAGGAAACACAACATTCTATTGTTACTCTACTGACGACAAAGGCTACATAAGTATGGCTTCGAGTGCGCCATGTAGGTTATTAAAAGCTAACTGACAGAAGGCTCAAGTTCTAGGATTACGGTAGTAATCAACGTTCGAGTTTTTTTTTATTAGAGACCTAGTAGGCCAGTGCCTTTGACGATGCAATCGCATTAATCAGTCAGCTAAGCTCTTAAAGGAAATAGTGTACCAATCTTTGAATTAATTAGTGATCCGTATTAACAATTTAATGTAAAATTACTCGCAATACTTGGAAATGACGTGGGATTGAGTGCAGTTACCTCCTTCTGCGAGGCTACCATCTCGTTGAAGGATGCAATGGAGAAAGAGGGAAAGAGCAGCAGATAAGTCCCCTCGAATAAGGGGACTGGACAGAAGGAGGCGTCATTATGGACGCTGCTTACCTCCTCCTTTAACTCCTATGTCGGTATTAACTCGGCATGTGAGAAATATAGTGCAAGCGAGCCTTTCACAACGTCATCAGGTTGACAAAGATGAGGCCGAGATTTCGTGGATCGATCGTGATTTATTATCTTTTGGAATTCATAATACTTGTTACCTCCACAATGTATGTTTCAAATAATATTAAGCCTGTCATATTACATTTAGTGGAGCATGTAAACTTTCGTGTTCTTTAAGCAAGTTATATTGAATAATAAAATAATACATATTCTTTTATTAACATATATTTTTTATTCACGTGTGTTCCGTCATTGTACATCTTTATTAAGAAGTGACGGCCTTAGTTATCATTCTAATATGGAAGTGAAGTAGTAAGTAAAGTAAGTAGCAGCCCATTAACGTCCCATTGCTAGGCACAGGCCTCGTCACTCCGAGGAGCGAGGGTTTTTAGAGCATAGACCCACCATGCTGCTCCACTGCGGATTGGCAGGCATAGTACACAAGTTTACTCTCTGTTCCTTCACTCTTATTGTTGGGCGTGACGGCAATCCGATACGACCGGAGAGAGATCAGGCGCAGGACCGACGACTTAACGTGCACTCCGAGGCACGGGGGTGGATCACATTCGGGCGAATATTTAGAAAATCTTAATAGAAAACTCAATATCGATTTCGAATTGACCCGACCCGGGACTCGAACCCAGGACCTCACGTCTGCAGTCAAACATGCTAACCACTAGACCAATGAGGCAGTTAGTAAGTAAAAGATATGACTATTAATGATAAACATATTCGCTATCATCCACATCACTCATTACGTGAGGCCTATGTCCAGCAGTGGACGTCCATCGGTTAAAGCGACGACGACGACGACGATATTCGCTATGGACTAAAAGGGATTTTATTAATAATATCTACTATACAAAGTTTGTTTCGAATATCATGGTCCGAAATTAATTAATTGCCCCGAACACTAACAGTTCACTTGCGGTCTCTGGTTCTGTAGAGCGCCCTGCTATCCATGATCTATGGCTGGTCCACTGGATAAAACGATTATTCCCTTCCGGAAATGGTAGAGTTACTAAGGGTTCGGCATAAACTGTAAAGGAATTGTGAATGTGTGACCTCTTGCGAATAATAGGGAGGCTGATAATCGCCGGCTGACTGTTAGTGTGTGAGCCAGTTCAGCAGCGCATTAAATGGATCCTCATTTAATGCGCTGCTGAACTGGCCCACACTACGACTATTAAGAAGGAGAAATATTTAGCAAATTCTTACGATTTTTACATAAAATAAGACATTAACACGGGACAAAATTAAGAAATGCACAACGATCGACAAAAAACAGAAATACGACACAATAACTCGGTACTGGCACATTTGAAAACTCCGGTGTGAAAGCGACAAAAAATATCAGAGTCGGACATGTCTGATAAATCAAAAAGTTCATAACTTTTTGTCGAGTGAAATGGCCGTTAATGGATGTAGCGAAGTTGGATCTAAGCGAAAATTTTCACTTGCCGCTATTTACGTCCCGTAGAGTTACAAAAAATGTTAAAGCCTATTAATGTAAGACTGTTGAACACTCCACGTTACTGTAATGTAGGCTAGATGGGAATATCCCCGACGTCTACACAGAATATACGTATTTCATACGAAAGAGAAACGCTCCATAAAAAGATAATTTTTTAATCAAAAACGCATGTTTCCTTCTGTGCCTTAGAATTACATCTAACAAATTGATTGAAATCTTCTTTTAGCTTTAATTTTAGTGGCTAGGCCGCATTTATCGACCACGATATCTTATAGGCTAATAGCCCATGGAAAAAATTAACCTGTGAAATGAACCAACCTAAATAACGCTTAGAAGGCTGGTTCTACATCATAAATTAACTCTGAGCGCAATGCCGTCATTTCTGAGCGGTACGGGTATTTGTTACCATTAAAAATGAACGGCTATAAGGTACAACGGTAATATTCAATGATATTTTATAAAAAAAGTTGCCGTACATAAATTTATGATCTTACAGTAGTAACAACTCGGTAAATCGTGAAATATATATAAGATAATTGCTGTAAGATCAAAAACTGGTGCTACGAGTGTCTGTACCTTTGACTGGACCATAGCTTATCATCACGGACGACTTCGCTGGCGCTGTGGTGCGAGTACTCGTCTTGCTAGCAGAGGCTCCGGGTTCGATCCCCGGTAGGGCGAATTTAGAAATTTGTATTTTCTAATTTGTCTGAGTTTGGCCTGGTGGGAGGCTTCGGCCGTGCCTAGTTACCACCCTATCAGCAATAGACGTACCGCCAAAACAAAGACATTTGTGTTCCGGTACGATGCTATGTAGAAACCTTAAGGGGTATATCGCCTCTTACCCAGATTAGCGCGCTTCCATCTTAGATTATATCATCACTTACCATCAGGTGAGATCACAGTCCAGCGCTAAACTATCACATACACCCATGTGGCACAAATAAGTTATTTCCGTATAATATTTTAAATAACCTTTGTTTAATATTTTACGGATAGAAAATTTAATATTCCTAGGATAAGTTAAAAATACCAACAGTTCAAAGAATAATTGTATAAATTAAATTTCATATTATTTATCCAATGTTAATGAAATCTAAGTTTCTTACAATTCCTTTCTGGGTCGTCCATAAAGTAGTTTGCAGTTTAGGGTCAACTGCTTTATTAGCAATTAATAAATCATAATTTATGTAAAATAAAAAATAATTACTTAATTAATTATGGAATGAATAGCTTCAAGTTATATCTAGAATGAAATGACAAGAACCACAATGATGGGGATATTTTTTAAAAAGTTTTCGTTATCTATAATTACTTGCAAAGGTTTTTATAGCTAGTTGGGGACTAATCTTATCTTAATAGACTGACTCATCAATGATCATATTGTTACTGCTGAAAAACGACGTAACAAATAACATATATAGTGAAAGAAATTTCATATAATCTTCTATTACGCGGAACGACACTTATACTGGAAATTGATCACATAAAGACAGCGATATTATATATATAGATTTACAGCGATATTGCTATCAGAAGCCGCAAGGTCTGAAAGAATCTATTTTCCAACTCCCGAACTGGAACTCAAAATTTCTTGCAGAAAATGTGCTTTAATGATCATTTCAACTATTTTATTCAAATGATATGTTTCCGCTATTAATATATTGGGGTACTTGGCAGTATTTTTTGGTTGTGAAGCGGTTTGCAAAGTTTTTTAATTAAAATCCATTCAATATTATTTACCAAATTGGATTTAGTGTAACATACGCTTGCGGATGAATGTATATTTCAAGTCCAGACCAAAATCTGTGAGTTGGCAAGACTTATAATGGTTATAAGTCTCAATATTAGATACTTAAATACCCTAGTTATATAGCAAAATTGCAATTTATGGTCGTATTAGGGAACATAATTACTGATAGTGATATTACACATATTTTCTTGGAACGACCCTTGGAAATTTCGGTGTAAACAGTATCTATTTCTGTTATTAGGTAATAGATGTTGTTACTTTTATTTTTAATTTTAAAACTATGTATGAATCACTCATTTTTAAAATTTAATTTTCTTTCACTCTTAAAACTGACGAATTTTTAGAATGTATTTCAATTACGTTGTATTCAGGACGTCACCTACAATAGAAAATAAAACACCCAAGAAATTTACAGTTTAGTCTGTACATTTATATGTCTTTCAATAAGTAATACGTTTATATAAACAAATATATAAAACGAAGAGAACAAGCTGTAAAATTAGAGTTGTTTGACGAAATCAATTTTTTTGACTTTGTCATCCATAAGTACCATAAAGTAGCTATTATATCAATGACTGACGATAAAATAACTAAACTTTAACAAAGTTTATTAGTCAATGAACTGTACAGACATGTGTGAATTGTGGTTATTAGAAAACTGAAGAGCAGCACGTACTGTCATGCTCGTCCAAACAAGTGCAATAAAAACATGTAAAAGTTTCGTAAAAGCTGAGGCTTTAATAGAGTCGACGCTCTTTGGATTGTCTGGCTTGAATTTTGGATGAACAACGTGTTATAAAATGGTATTTGGCATTGTTATTATAGTGTTATTTTATAAATATGCGCATACGCGCATTTCATTTTAAGGAATTTACTTACATTGTCGTAGTTATCAGTTTCTTTATTAGTATGCCCTCTTAAATAATAATTTTTATGTAGGGATAGGCACTTGCAGATTTATCGTTGGATTACGAGTATTTGTAAAGAGGAACTTTGGCATGAACATGGCGTTATTGTTATAATAGTAGGGGAACAAATGTATAAACCAAGCGTTCTTTTTGTGGAAAAAGAAGGCTTATGTGGTTAATCTGCTGAAACTCCCTCGGTATTCTTCCTCTACGTTTTCGGCCGCCTTCAAGATCTTATTGGATTACTGGAACCGACTTTTTACGAAGCCTGTAAGAGATGGTGCTGGTCAGATACGTCAACTATAGATAACTCGCGCGAGGTAATCCTGCGCAGGCACAGTAGTACATTGCGGAGAGCGCAAAGGATAATAGCGGTCAGAGGGATACGAGCGTACCGTACCGTGTTTTGGACAGCTGTGACACTCTTGGCGGAAGCACTGGCAGCAACTTACCAGTGCAGGGTTGCTGTAAGGTCTGGAGATGACCATCTCGAAATTGACGAGGTCCAAAGAGTCAGGGCCCTTGCCGGCAGGGTCTTGATTCAAGCTTGGAAGGAGCATCTCGAGTCTCCAATTGCGGGTGTGGTCACGGTGAAGGCGATTCGTCCTCGCCTCGAACAATGGCTAGCTAGGCGGCACGGATCGCTTACCTTTAGGCTGGTGCAAGTACTGACTGGACAAGGATGTTTCGAAAAGTACTTGCATCAGAGAGCACGACGGGAAGAGTCCTCTATCTGCCATCAGTGTAGTGCGCCTGTCGATACGGCGGCTCACACTGTAGCAGAATGTCCGGCTTGGGGACACAGAGCGACATCCTATGGTGTCCCTTATCGGAGCGGATCTCTCACTAACAAATATAGTGGGCGCCATGCTTGACAGTGATATAGGATGGAATGCAGTTGCCTGTTTCTGCGAAGCCCTCATTTCTCTGAAGGAGGCAATGGAGCGAGTACGAGAAGCTGCAGCTAAGGAGGAGGAGGCTGGGTGGCAGGAGGCGTCTTTACGAACGCCTCTTGTCTCCTCCTTGAACATCCTCAGTCGGTTCATTCGGGAGTGTCAGAGTGAGTGCGCAAGGGAGCCTCTGACACTCCCAATTCAGGGTGAGGAGGGTGTCGCTGGGTTTTAGTGGGTATTCTGAGTCCCACACTCCCGGCCTCGTGGCAGGGGTGCGCAAATACATTTCCCAGCGAAAAAAAAGGCATAGAGGTACAGTGATCCACGTCAGAGCACCATTATAGGTCTTAACTTCTAAGCATCCCTTAAAAAATACGCACTAGATAAAGCCGAACGAAATTTTAATGGATAACACGGAAGGAAAGACTAATCAAAGTTTTTTGTGTACCAGTCACGATTAAAATGACAACAATGCGATCACCGTATTCGTCGTATTAGGAGGTACGAAGTAAACCGCTGTACCATATTAAAACCTCATCGATAACACGACTATTGGGCATGAATATTGTTATAGTCCAAAACCTCGTTACTCTTATATTAACTTTTACTTTTTTACTGTTATGGTGCATATTTGCCTGTGTAGCATATAGGTCGATACGCTAACGTGCTTACCGTACTAATAGATCATGAAGGGACGTGAGCGAAGCCCACACTGACCGCACGCTGGTTGTTGTGAACAATTTCAATCCAATAAATGCTACTGAACAATGAACGGGTCGATCACGAAAAAATCATCTACAAGACGATCGTGCGCGCGAGTTTCACGAACGTAAACAGTAGTCGTGTTTGTCTGTACGACCGCCCGCAGGGTTGGTGCTCTTGGAATGTCATGTTTGAAGAATTATTATTACATGTTCTGTGAGTTTCTTCGAAATGATTGCATGTGGCGAAAATAATATATGAAATATGTTAGTTACAGTAAGCAAGTAGGTATGTATAGTATATATGTAAGAGCGGACGTCCCTTACCGTAAATAATCTTCATAACCCTAGGGTTGCCTGGTAGAAATAGCTAATAAGTGATAAGGTCTCCTACTACTCACTTAAACTTTGTTATTTACTATTTCATTCACATTAGCGGTGTATAGTAAATAATGTTTTACATATTCTATCTATCTATGTAATGTAAGCCAGGTAACAAGTTTATAAAACAGTAATGTTTACTCCTTATAAATTTGTGGCTTGGGTAAGGGAAATATTGAGAAATTAAGATCAGGATTGAACTTGCTCGAGTGACATATGCCGTTTAATTTAGAGTCGCTACCGTTCTTCACTACTAAAAAACGCAAAATTGATTTACTGGTACACGTTGCTACAAATAATCATAATCGTCCAAAATGAGTGGAAATAACAAGCAGAAAGAAGAAAAAAAGCCACGTTTTTCTTTTACAGAGTGCTTTCACAAAGTGAGCTAGTTATTTCATTTTGCGGAGGGAATAGAGAAGTTTTGCTTTCTTGAACGTTCAACCGACAAAAAAGAAGAGGCAAATTTGGAAGAATTTATATATAGTTAAAATCTATTTCAGCAGCAATGGGCGAAATACATAGTTTGAGAAACAGATGGCTGCTGCGTTCAGAGGATACCATATTGCAGCCACTCATTGGATGGTGCTGTGGTGGGAGGATCCATCCTCATCATATGGATATGTGGTATCACCGGTACTGCCTGAGAATAAGCGACCCAAGATTTTCTGTAGAGATATTGGATTACTAAGGTAAAACTTCAAAAATTGTTATTCTAAACGAAAAATATATTTAGATAGATGAAAATTTTTATACAAGTTTATATATAGTATTTGACTGCCTCGCTGGCGCAGTGGTGCGAGTACTCGCTTTGCTAGGAGAGGCCCCGGGTTCGATCCCCGGTTGGGCAAATTTAGATCATTGTATTTTCTAATATCTGATTCTAGTCTGGTGGGAGGCTTCGGCCGTGGCTAGTTACCACCCTACCAGCAAAGACGTACCGCCGAAATAAAGAGATTTGTGTTCCAGTACGACGCTGAGTAGAAACAGTAAAGGGTATATCGCCTCTTACCCAGATTAGCGCGCTTCCATTTTAAATTGTATCATCACTTACCATCAGGTGATATCACAGACAAGCGCTAAATTGTCAGCAATAAAAAAATATATACAAGCTCAGTTAAGAGTGGATTATTCATGCATATCAGTTTTATTTATATGAGCAAGTTATAAAGCTTCATGATTCCAATTACGCGGAGATTACATTAATCTATTACGCACGGAGTTTGAACTGAGCCGTGCAAAGCTGTATAAAACTATTCATTAACAACAAACCGCAACCCTACACTAGATGTACAATTATAGGGAAAAACGCATTGCTGATAAAATACATAAAACCACGCCCAATTACATACCATTATACAATATAATCCTTTTTAGGTCGCGTCGGTTATATACAGAGCCTTTGATTGGTGAGCCAATAATTTTCACTGTACACCTACTATCAGGGAGGCTGTCCATAGGATCAACAGGTAGTTTGATGATACTTTTATTAAAAAAACGTGAAAAGCTATTTTGTCGCGTGAATGTTTTCATTAAATTGGAATCCAAGTTTGATTTATTGAACAATATTATACATATATTGGTTTGTAGCAATAATTTAACAAAAGGGTTGCCGATTTATATCTGAATGGAGATAAATCCGCAATCCTGTATTCATTCATTTCTTTACAAGTTTTTTCGTAAATGCAATTGCCAAAATAAAAAATACCAACGATATCTATATATACAAATCGTTGCCAAAGATAGCTTTATATTTGAGTCGTATATTTTTGTAATTTGAGGCTATGTTTGTTGTTGCGAATATAATTTATTACAAACAAAATTGATATTAATTTTACACTCATGAGATATTAGTATTTTCTTAATACCGAGATGACAATAATATTTAATGTAAGTGGACAAAAGCTAAATTTTTTGAACCTTGCTACTCTAAATTATTTAATTAAATTATATTTTTTTTTCAGAACGAAGAAAGCAACAATGAGCACTATTTCTTTTTCTTTCGAATTCAAAATCCCACGGATAGGCAGCGTTTTTATAAAAAAAATCAAGCAATATCAAAAAATAAATAAGAGTTGGAATACTAGCCTCGATTACCGTTTACACCAAGCCCTTACTAAAAACATATTGGTTTATAAACACACTTCAACAAATTACACGCTCGCATTATATTTCGTACAAAACACAAGGGCTACAATATTTTATAAATTGTACAACAGTTTAAATGATAATTTATACTCCATTGTTATTCATTGATGTTATTATATGTATATTTTCCCATTGTTTCAAATCAGAGCATATTTCATGCATTTAATGTTTTAAGACAGAGCACAGCGCGTTCATACTGCTATATTCAAAAAATAAAGAGGATCGCTTTAAAGCTATAAAAACCTTGCACTAATTATCATATATATTTTACAAAAATGTGTGCTTGATTCTTAGTTCACATTATATATAGGGTATATTAGCTAATAAAAATATGTTATATCATTAAATTAATGTTGCCAAAAAGAAGGAAATATTAATCAATCAATGTAGTCTGTAAACAGCGTAAGATAAAATGTATGGATTAAGTAACATAGTTGTTTCAATACTTACGAAGCATGGACTATTTGCCAATCTAAATATGTACATATATCAATGTAAACGCATGCGCAAGTAGAACTGACAACGTAAATAGAATATATTTATTTATAGAATCTTATGAATTTAAAATTAAAATCGATTGCATCACGCATGCATTGGATACAGTGACGCTCAAAACTCTGAAATATTTTACACTCGTAATGTGCCTATCTCCAGAATAAGAGATACACCGTTATTATAAATAATGGAACATAACTTTAGATTCATGAAAAGAGAAAGGCTAAAGATCCATTTATATATAAATATTGTTGCAGTATGACATCGATATTATTCGTCGTAATAATAAGGGTTACCATAATGTTTATAGAAATTAGGCATTAATAGAGCAAATACTCAGATAACGCTTTAATCGAACGGTGGAAGGACGATCTCGGATCCCCAAATGCGGGTCTAGCCATTGTCGAGGCGATGCGTTTCTTTCTGGAGAAATGGTTAGCCAGAGGCCACAGATCGCTCTCTTACAGACTGGTGCAGGTGTTAACCAGACACGGTTGTTTTGATAAATACCTGCATCAGGTTGTCGGCTGTGAGGAATCGGCCGCCTGCCACGAGTGTGGTGCCTCCACAGATTCGGCGCATCACACAATGGCAGAGTGTTCCACATGGGGACCTCAGCGACACCAAGACGTGTCGCTGATTCGAGGGAACCTCTCGTTGGTGAGCATAGTTGGCGCAATGCTTGCTAACGAGACGAGCTGGAGGGCAGTCGCTACCTTCTGTGAATCCGTAATGTCGCTGAAGGAGGCTTCGGAGAGCTCGAGACAGAATGTCATCGGCGCTCCACCTATCCGACGGAGGACGTGGAGAAGCAGAATGCGTAGATTTGCGCATCTTCTTCCTCCTCCATAAACTATTGATATGAGACGGCTACATCCGGGGTACCAAAGTGGACTGTGTACTCTGGTTCTCTACTCAGGAATGTCGAGGGTTCCGCTGGGTTCTAGTGGGTATTCTGATCTTTCAGTGAGTCCCACACTCCCTACCCGGGGTGCGTAAATGCATTTCCCAGCGACAAAAAAAAAGGAGCAAATATATACTTGCGAAAATTCTTCATGTGTGTTGAATACACATATACTCTCTATACTTCTTCCTTTCTTGCTCTCATATTACTTCCTCAATCTGATATGACTGCACAAAAATCTGGCGCATGCTTAACACGCTTCTCTCCGAAACACGGGGGTGTATTACGTTATGATCATGTTAGATGGATGTAAACTGTAAAGACGACTTTAACTAAAAAGCCGATCTGTTGTTTTTATTCAGCTCTTTTTATCAAAATTGGTTTATAGAAAGGTTACTTCCAAATATTCATATAAGTATATTATGTAATTTATACATTAAACTAAGTTATAAAATATAGTTAAAATAGTACCACGCACAAAATATTTCGTAAATTGTCTACCCGAAACACAAAAAAGCATAGATTAAAAAACATGTTTAACAAATTGCAGCCGACCACCCGCGATCACCTAATTTTGTAAGCGAAAGCGCTCAGAAAGGTATTTCAAGAATTTGTCAATTTGAAGACTGTTAAAATGTTTTCTTAATTACTTTGAAGATGAAGATCCATAACAATGGAAAACGAATGGTGAAAACAAACTTTTGAATGAAATAGAAAAAGATATTTATTTGAAATTGAGATGACAAAGTTTATTGTAACCAACTAGTACAATATAAGTTTAAATAAATAGACTGAAACTAGATTACATTAATACATATTTTATTTTTATGATTTCTAGGGCTCTTTAATAAGTAATATTTTTTACGTACTACTTAATAGTCGCAAAAAAAAACTGATTAAGATCTCGTCGTCGTCGTTGTCTCATCCAATCACAACTGGACAAAGGTCTCTCCAATGGGCCCGATCGTATAGGCCGCCACCTAGCACCTTCTAGGCCCCAACGTCTATCGGTTCTGCGAACTATGAGCCCTGCCCATTGACACTTCAGCTTTGCAATTCGGTAGGCTACGTCGGTGACTCTAGTTCTCATCCGGATCTCCTCATTTTGATTTGATCATGCTGCCCATCCGAGATGGATTCGGCCTTCGATAGCCTCGCTGGCGCAGTGGTGCGAGTTCAATCCCGGTAAGGTGAATTTATAAAATTGTATTTTGTAATTTGTCTGAGTCTGGATTGGTGGGAGGCTTCTGTCGTGGCTAGTTACCACCCTACCAGCAAAGACGTATCGCCAAACAAAGAGAATTGTGTTCTGGTACGATGCTGTGTAGAAACCATAAAAGGTATATCGCCTTTTACCAGATTAGCGCGTTTCTATTTTAGACTGTATCATTACTTACTATAAGGTATGATCTCAGTCAAGCGCTAAACTGTAAACAATAAAAAAAAACTTGATTGGGATTAATGTAATCCTACTCAAGTTTTTAATAAAGCATTTTTCATAAAACTTACTTTGCTACAATTGTTCACACATGAAGAGGAAATGTTTTATTGTTTTCCTCATTTCAATAAATAGCAAAAGAGAAGTTCTTACGCGAAACAAATAGAATAGGTAAAACGTCAACCTGTACAGAGGACTTAAAAACGCCGTTGAATAAAGAGAAAAGTTTTCTTGTTTACCCTGTTATAGCTTTTGATACACCACCGGCAGAAATTGTTCGTATTGTTGTCCGGACGTGTGAGTGTATTCGTTGCGTTGTAAACACACATATCGCGTACACACAGACATAAGTGCCCGTTATTTATATTTAAGACTCGGAGGTCGCAGCGTGTCGTCGGCATAGCGCAAAGACAAATATAGAAACGACGGAGATTCACTGCGATTTTTTAAAACTTGATAATGCAGTGTTAAGAGAGAAATGTACATTAATTTCATTTTATGAAAAGCTTCCCACATTTTATTACTTCCATTTTAAAAACGAAGTTGTCCAACCTTTAAAGGATTATCAGAATAGTTAAAAATCCACTTCTATCAAATGACATTTTATACTATGAGAAGTTGTATTATAGGTCTAGTCTGTGTATTTATAAATAAGTACGGCGCTGGTTTGAGTTTGAACTTTTCCTTAATGAAAATGCCGAGTAAATAAGCTTCCAGAATAAACAAACGAGGCTTTTAATATTGCTAATATATTTAATTTCCTGTTATAAAACATCGTATACGCTTGTTTCGTTTAATAGCAAAATTGATTATTTTCACGTGAAGTTCAAAAGTTGAAACTAAACGTCCTTCCGTTATGCTCTAAATCAATTACGTATCAATTTCCGTATTTCAACAGAAATTTACTCGTTTTACTGAAAATATTTCAGCGTGGCATAGTTAGAAAATACAATTTGCAAAGGTTTACTTTAAAATGCACTTTTATATATCTAGTGTTTAAAAATAGCATATTTATTTGTTACAGGTTACGACAATTGTTAAAAATTTCTTAGGCTGATTACATTGAATTCAAATGAATAAATTGGAACACCTTTATTTTACATTGACCAAGGCCAGAATATCCAAAATATAACCAACAAGGATGTCTTCTAAAAGTTCAGTTGTTTCATGAAGTTAAGTATCTATGATATCTAATACGATTAGCATTTAATTGAGTTGAAATTATTAATAGATTCTTGTAACACCGCGTCTTTACCTATTTTGGGTATTTGATAGTATTTTTATATATACTAATTTGCGTTTGTAAAATGCCTTTCATGATGACAAATTTCGTATGCTTAGATGTGAGAATTAACTTGAAATTTTATAGTAATTATCTTTTTAAAACAAAATCAAATAAATATAAAGTTATGTTAATAATAGCTGGTAGAAGCAAGCGATGTTTCACATTGCTTATAGTAAAGTTAAATAAAAACTAAAATCTATTCCTACATCACCTGGCACAAACTGACGTCGTGATAATATCTTGAGTGGTTGAATAAAAAAGGGCTTTTTCAGTGGTTGAATCTTTGAATATCATAATATATTTAGGTAGAGTGTGTACCAAATTTTGGAATTGCAAAAAAATATTTAACTTAACTACATACATTTAATTTAACACATGTTAGACTCAAGAAGTACTAAAGTATACTGTTTGTTAAAAAAAAATACAGTATAGCCATGTATTATTATAATAATTTTTCAAGAGTAATGAAGGCCAAGACCAATAAAAGAAAATGCAAGCAATTAGGGCGGTATGTCTCAATTACCTCGTACGTACACTGTTACATACCCAACAGTAATTATTGGTTTGAAATAACAGGTGGTCAAAGCTTAATTAATAATAAAAACACCCAAATATACCGAGGAGTATGTTGAATTAATTGTAAACTTTATTTTGACCAAGTAAGGTTCAAATTTATCATGTAATGCAACAGATGTTGGCTGCGGTCAATTAAGTACATGCTTTGAGCCATTGAATGATCTCTTTGAATGAGTTGAAATATATTCATATCCGCTTGTATTTAGAAAGAAATCAATTTAGCTTTTAGTATTACAATGTAGATAAAATTAAATTGAAATACAAGTAAAAATTTAAAGGTACATCTTTTCATACATAAAATAGTTTTTTTTTCTGTTTTACGTGCAGACTGTCTACTAAAAAGTCAAGTAAGGAATTAGTTTACTGTCTACTAGCCCTAATTTAGACAATGTTAAAGTAATAAATGTTTTAATCTTTTTCATTGAGGAGCGATTGAAGGACCGGGAGAACGAACGGAATTACCTGTTATTTACATTAAAGGTTTCAATAGTTACTGAAACTTATTAATATATAATGATTATTGTCACCTGTGAATAATCTCTGTGATTATTATAAATAGAGCCGACCGACCCATTTCAAGACATACTTTACAACCTATTGTGCAGTTCGGATCTACTTAGAAGACTGTTTGGAAGAAGGAAGTTACTGTTTCCACGCTTGGGTTTTGTTTTGGAAAACAGTGCTGTCAGCTTGGCTGCCAAACCCTTTTTATAAACTTTAACAGTATGATGGAATCATATATGACAAAGAAAGAATCTCCCAGCCTTATTGAGAAAGACGATCGGATGGTGTGGATGTTTTGAATGTATGTTTGTGGATTCAGCGTGTATGTGTTGTGGATAGTTTAGATTTTATTACGTTCATGTGCTTTCCTCTCTGGCTTTCAAAATAAATACATAATAACATTAACTTTTTCAAACAGCATTTGATCCTAGTTTTGATTGATATCGACTGCTCGCAAGTGCACTAAAAGTACATACATGAATATTCATATTAATATAGAATCGCGAAAGTTCAAAAGTTCGGTTATGATGTAAATAGATGATAACTTTTCTGTTTTCAAGTATTCTCTTGTAAGTTAATTGTGACAGCGTCACTGAATTGAACCTATATTATATAAAAATCAGAATTAAGCAACTGAGGAGTTATATCACTTATAAATTAATATTTAGTGTCAAGTAACGGGAGACCAAGTATTAGTTGGCGTTACAAAGAAACAGCTCCTATTGAATTACAGGCCGCATAAATAAAGTCTCAAATATTTTTTTATATGTAAATACAGGGTATTGTTACAATAATGAGGCTTGCTAAATCACAATATGAGTTTGATTTATATCTCCACGGTTCGCTTACCGCCTCCATGGGAGGGCTATAAAAATCCTACCGAAATGTAAAGTGTACGAAAGGAAGCCGCGAGTGAAGACACGTGAGTACAATTGAAAGGAAAATAGTTCGTATTCGCTTAGAGTTCCGAATGCAGTTCGCTTGATGCGAAATCAGCTGACCTGTTGCAGGGTGTACCTCTCTTAATTGGTCACTTTACGGCGTAAAGAAACACGTAATTCATGAAATTCCAACGCGTAACGCGTAATCCGAGTGTCGGGAAGCAGTAAAGCCATTTACAGCCTTTTACGTCATTATGAGTAATCGTTTTTAAATCAGGTATTATTTACGGTAGGAACTTTGGGATTAATTTTGCTTTTCTTAATTTTAACGGGGAAACAACATTTAAAAAAAAAGCTTTTACACATTGAGCTTAACTCATCGCGATAGATATTTTCACAAAAATATCACATTCGACCAAAAATTGTATAAGATTATTGTATTCTAAATGAAATATATGCTACGATGATGGGTTTATCTTTAAAAAGTCCATCATGGCATATGTCCTGCATGTTTTAAGGAAGACTCATTATAGCCTTCTTTTAATGTTAATCAAAAGTATTATTTCTGTTTTCACGCAGACGTAGATGCGGATCAGATAGATTATTTTAAATTGCAGGCGTTGAGAAGCACGCTCTAAAGCGATATCCTATTTTCTTTTCTTTTTGCTTGTTTTGGAAATATTGCTAAGATAAAGTGCAATGTAGGTTCTCGTTCGTGCTATAAAGAAAACGGTAAGTATAGTATAGATGACTGATGATAACATTAAAGTACGACTTACAATCCTAAGGTACGAGGGTTCCTTCGCACCCTGATCTGAGAAGAGCCCATAACAAACTCAGTCGGGTGCACGTTTTTTTTGTAATCATCATTACAATATATATTTTAAATTTATTCTATATCTATATACATATAGAACAATTCATTCACTCCCACGCTGTTTTGTCTTCTAAGTATTCGTTCAAATTATAGAAAGATTTCTCAATTAGTTTTCTTTTAATAAAAGATTTAAATTTATTAAGAGATATCTTTGTAAATGCTTCTGGGAGACCCCTTGAATGACTTTTCAATTTTATGTAGCCTACTAGAATTTACAGCAATTTTATTTTTATTTCTTAAGTTATATGAGGTGCATTCACTTTTTTTCCTAAAAGATTCAATATTTTTATGGATTGTCATTATTTTTTAAGTAGAATCTGATTTAAAAACAAAGAAAACAAAATCTGAATTAACGAGGAAACTTCTAATTATAGGCAATAGTATGTATTTCGTTGAGCATAGAGCCTACCATGGATAAATCGGATTACAGTACGTTACAATAGGCGCATGTATCTAGGATCATTAATAGGCGTCTTGCGGTTTACGGGTACAATTAGCGTATTGTATTATACTCCAGGCGTCCACCTCTAGCGTGTCACTAATTATTCCAGGAGCGAAGTACGGGGCTAACAAGACGGGAACAATACGGGCTCACGACGTCCATTGCTGGCTGCGTATATATCAACAACAGATATAGCGCTTTCGGTGCAGCGACCTAATCAGATTAACGAACTAATCTCGCTGCGCTTCACCGAGGAAATTCATTAATATCCTGCCTCAGTTCCAAACAGATGAAAAAGTAACCGTATGGAGGACGCGGTGGGGTCACGTAGGTTGGCGTATGGCGATCTTTTTCTTTTACGAATAAATTCCAAAATGTGTAACAATAGCGATCCTCCGTCGGGGTTAAAGTCATCCCATGGACAAATGCGTGTTAAGAAAATAAAGGCAATTTAACACATTTTCATTAGCTCAGTATGTAACGATGTAACGTAAATTTCATAGTAGTTTTATCGAACTTCTAGATCCGATTCATTTAAATATAACGCATTGAGAACCGATAATTGTGTCATTATTCGTATTAATGTGTAAAAAAGGTATTGTAGAAAGGTCTTACAATAAAACCCTATTTTAAGTTTAAGTATAGATGATTTAAATAAATTCACGAAGTGTCTAATATCCATATACGTTTTCTGAATCGAGGTAAGCTATACCGTATTATTTTTATTATTTCGACTGAAGAAATTGAGAAAATGAAAAAGTTGAACTATATTTTGGCAAATGATTTTCATGGCCTTCACTTTGAAATTGAACTAAGGTTCTCCACATGCGTAAGTACGATGCATACTGTAGTATCCAATATACAGATAGATGAGCTACCAATATGCACATTATCCTTTAGGGCTGAAATGTATGAAGCCTTGTTCGTGATCAATTTTAATCACTCAAATGAAATGTGACTCGTCCCGTTCAAAATTCACCAAGCGACATTGAATTTACATTGAAATAGAAGGACTAATTTATAATATCCGGTTTTGGACGTTGCGATTGATATAGTAAATGTTTACGGAGGGAATCACAGTAAAGAGGCACCTGACAAACAAATTTGAATTTATGTTAAATATGCTCTAAAATTTACGTTCAATGATAATTTATTTATTTTTACAGAAATACATATCAGGAAATTTAATTTGAGATTTGTGAATGAGCTAAAGTTTGTTTGTTGAAGGCAGAATAAAGTACTTTGAATTTAATATAATACTAGCTGATTCCGGCGATGTCATTCGCGTAATACTTAGTAGTTCATATCCTTACACCCTGAGAACACTACAATAAAACGTTTCATTAAAATGGATCCCACTATTTAGGGGTAATTAAGTCCCATGTATACTAAAGAAGGCTTCTTTATTATTTAATAGAACGTCCGAGCTACTTCGTCTAAGGTAAAAAGTTAAGTAACAGCCCATTGACTCCCCACTGCTGGGTACAGGCCTCCTCACTCATAGGAGAGAGGGTTTTAGAGCATAGACCACGCTGCTCTAATGCTGGATGGCAGGCTGTTCATCTGCATACATTTAAAGGTGGGACTTAATATATGGCACTATTTTTTTGTTGCTTATGTAACTTAGTTGATATCAGAGCTCGCACTTATCGATCTCTAGGTTAAAAATAAATTTGTAATATTTTTTATTGATCATTACTATTGAATTTGCAGAAATTAATCGCGGCCAAACAAACAGGGAATTTTTATATCTTAAAAAATAAATATGGTCGCCTTGGGAGCGAGAGCGAGTAGGCAAAATGGCATTTATTATAATTTAGGTAATTAGAAAAGTAATTATAATGGCCGTATAAAATTAACTAATCTTAATAATATATCAACATATGGCGTTCGTATGATCTTGAATGTGTCGAATTAGCAGGCATTAGCTATATGCTTTTTTTATGAAAGATAATATTTTTTATTTATATTTTATTACCGTAGCAATGTGCCATTTGCGAAAGAACCTTAGGAACGAAAATTATTTTGGCTTCCACAGCAAAGTTACATATTACAAAGAAGCTTATGTATTTGATTTCATAGACGGCTTTCCCGAAGTTGGTCGGGCGAGAATTAATATAAGCCTTCTTGATATGATAAATTATACTTTATTTACAGAATCTATTTATAGAGCATGTTGACTTCATAATTGATTGTTAATTTCTCACTACCTTAATACGTTTAAGCGTTTAGCTACCGATTTCCATATTCCCGAACAAGACTAATTAGGACCGAGTTAGCAAGTCAGCAGAAGCCTGTAGCTCTGCTCTGAGCTAATATAGGTGTACCAAAAAGCCAAATAATTTATTTGGCTTTTTGGTAGGGTAAGGTAATTAGCAGCCTATTGACGACTCACTGCTGGGCAAAGTCCTCCACACGCATAGGTGAGAGGGTATTAGAGCATAAACACACCACACTGTTACACTGCGGATTGGCAGGCTACATATACCCCTAAATTGCTCCCTGGACACGCATGTTTTCTGACGATATTTTCCGTAAAGGAAGAGTGCAATGACTAATTGTAAAAAACAGTTAGGCACATAGGTTTACAAAGTCAAGTTAATGGTGCCAGCTCAGGTTTAAACCCAAGTGGTTACATCAAAAATCCACATGTCATATGGAGTCTCACGGTGCCAATGTAAATGTAAAATATAAATCTAATAATGTCTATCGTATAGTGTTACTTGTATTTCATCAACAACGACGACGACATAATAGGAATAATTTATGAGTAAAACTTAAAATTGTATTTAATTTAATTTCTGTATTATTTGTCTATATATTCTATTTGTCATTAACATAATTATTTATATACTAACAATGTGGGCCAAACGTTGCTTTAAATAAAATATATTATTATTATTAAAATTGTATCCATTTACACTCTCGCAGTATTTTTAATATATTGAAGTTTTATGTAATATTTTCGGATTTATAGAAAATAATAATAAATATTGAAATGGATTTGGTCTATATAAAGTTTTAATCAATTTTTATTTATATAGACAAATTATCTGACTAGTTTTAGCATACTTATTAAAGCTAAATTACAGATAGCACTTTAAACTCTCGCGATAACTGAGCTGGATTTAAATTATTGACTTTGTTACTGTCATAAACTATGGATGAATAGGAAATAATGAAAATTATTTAATAACAATTCAAATTACTTAATTATAACAGTATTTTTCATGTCTAAATATGTCTATTGTATACCAAGAATAAATTGATTGTTAGCAATGCGAAAAATTATCGAGTAGATAATTGATAATTGAAATTATAAGCTAATAAGATAATATTGCTAAAGTCTGCCTCGTTGATTCAATAGTTATTCTATTTGCTGCAGATAAGGAGGTCTCAGTTTAAAACGACGGCGTTGAATAGAGTTAGAAAGACAGAAGTATTACCCTCGTCTCTTCGAAGAGCATATTAAGCCGTGGCTCTTACTAAATGCACGTATGATTGCTCATATACTTGTAAAATTATCATACGCATAAATAAACACTATATGAAATTGGCTTTCTCAAGAGATATTTCTCGTGTGGAAAAATTGTTGCAACAATATACAGTATGAGCAATTTAAATGCTTACTTTGATATAATGTGCAACAAATCTCTGTTGTGTGAGAACAACATAATATGTGCATACATTGTTTGTTCTCATGTAATTTGTCCGATTTAAATGGTATACGAAATTGGCCAACACCAGCAAAATTATGTTGCAATCTGAAATTTAGATTCTCTAATAAAATACTGATTTAACTCAATATTGAGCCATAAACAGGTCATTACAATACTTTTTAAACAGCATATTAACATGTAATAAGAGGGGCCCCTGCTATTTTAAAAGCTCTGTTCCGCGGCGGCGCCGTGAGCGGCAAAAACCTCGGCTCGTAGTCTCATTAGAATTCAAGAATTTCAATTTACATCCAGAAAGTGGTAAGTTAACAAATCGCCTTTTCGTATGTATGGTACAAATTTACAATGTTGGGTGTTTTTATGAACAAAGTTATAGTGAATTGTTGGGGAAGGAAACACCTACAAACATGGAGTAATCGCAAGTAATTCTCGCAGAACGAACCTTTCCCCGTCGAGGGTTGGAGGTAAATAGGGTTGTCACATAACACTTAACAACAAAAAACTGAACATTAAATTTTAGGTCCGGGTCCATCAAATCCCTATACGAAATTACACAATATCAAAATATGCACTTGGCATTTTATATCATGTCAAAAATATATATAGCCACGTAAATTTGTATTTATATAAGTAAAAACTCTGAATTTAAAAATCTTACGTGTATATGCCATTAAATAAAGAGTTCAACAGCAATAAAAATGTTTACACAATTCCCCCGGCAAAAATAACGAAAACATTAACTTATCTTGTGGTTTAGATTAAACGAGTTATATTTTGAATTAGATGTTATCTGCCTTGTTACAAATGTAGCCTTTATAATTTCGCATGTAATTAACTGGTAGTATAATTCGGCGTGTTATACATTAATTGTAATAAAAATGTTGTACGCTTATTGTTGATAAACTTGGTTAATTATTTTGTATAGACCGATGTCAAAGGGGTGACTTTGATTATGCGGATTTTAGATTTTTTTCTAGATATTGGGTTAAACGTTAATTTTGTAGAGTTTTGACATTACAAGCGGGTGCTTTTATATGTATAGATATAATCGTGTATTTTCGTACGTGTATGTGTTGAATATCTAGTGCATAATAATTATTAATATCCGTTTTTTTGTTATTGCCTCGTCTGGGTTAACTGAGATCGATCTCATCTAATTGTGAACGATGACACAGTCTGAGGTGGTAGCGCGCTAACTAGGGGAGAGAAAATTTATTTCTTGATAGTTTTTATATACAGTATTGTACTGAAACGATTTTTTTTGTTTGGTCGCACTTCTTTGGTGATAGGATGGTAACTAGACACGGTCGCACTATTCAATCAATCTATACCTAGGCAAATTGAACCCATCCTTAATAGATATCAATTTATGCTATGGCGAACTAAGAATTTCTTATGCATACCACCATAAATTATTGCGTGAGATATAGCATAAAGGGTTAGGCAGTGTTTTCGAAGGATGCTGGCAGATCTTTATATTTTCACCAATTTGCATAAAATCTTAACAAATTATATACATAAACTTTCCTTAAGAATCACTCTATGTAAATGGTTACCTGGGACATATAGTTCAGCTAGGTAAGTCAATTTCGAGAAGGAGGTCAACCGCCGAATCCCCCTCGGTTGGGCAGCGTTCGGGCAACTACGCCAGATATTTTAAGACCAAAGTCTTCGAACAGTGCGTGTTGCCAGTGATGACCTACGATTTTGAGACGTGGTCGCTGACNGGCAGACCCCTCACAAGGTGGACCGATGATATAAAAAGGGTCGCCGGTAGCCGCTGGAGCCAGGCGGCGCAAGATCGGGTCATTACGTGAGACCTATGTCCAGCAGTGGACGTCCATCGGTTGAAGCGACGACGACGACGAAATGGTTAAAAGTGACGAAAATAAATTATAAGGAGGACTTTGTTTTATTCTATAATATGTAATTTTATTGTATAAAAGACGTTCAAAAGGAAATGTTAACTAGATGTGATTAGAAAATGGTAGATGTGAATTTATTTTGGTGGTGGCAGCCCTCTGGAGGGGTATCAAGGCGGCTATCGCATACTTGATGTTATCATAATGATTATTAACATGTGAAACGCCGTGCCAGGCACCGCCGCGCGCCCCAGATATGTTTGACATCAGTCAGTTATTTTAATACAAGCAATTAGAGGTTTCCACTATTCGCGCTCTATCGCAAAGTTTTCGATTAGCCTGTGGTTGTCTTTAAGTGGATTTTAAATTGCTCGTAAATCGATCGTTGTTTGGTTCACGAAAATCGTCGGTATTTTGTGGAAACAATTCATATTAAAAATGAAATATGTATGCGTGTATTTACTGTTGTTGTTACTGTTACACTTGTAGTGAAATTATTTCAGGTAAACGACCTGCTAACGTCTAATGGGCAAGAAGGCTTGGAAGGTCACACATATTCCAATAGTCTTGTATCCAATAGTCTGATCTGGTGGGACCTTTCGGCCTTGGCTAGTTATATTCTTACCAGTAAATAGGCGTGCAGTCTACCAAGAAATTTGCGTTACAGTGCGATGCTGTCTAAAAACCGTAAGAGATAATTCAAATCTTACCAGGTTAGCGCGCTTCCATCTTAAACTTTATCATCACTTACCATTAGGTGAGACCATAGCTTAACGCTAATCTGTCAGCAATTTAAAAAGTAAAATACTGCCTGATTGACCTGGTGGTCAACTGGTTCGGCTGTTGAGCATGAATTATTCGGTTTGAGTTTTGCGTTAGGCCAAATACACCAACAAAAATAGGCGCAGACCAAGTTAAAATATGAAACGGCGATATACGAGAATATATCGATGCTGGAAATCGAACACGTAGTAACCCGAAAATATATTGTTTTAATGGCACATTAGAATAACGCCTAATAAATCAATCTGTTTCGTAATTAAAGTAAATATAGAGTCCAAAATTACTAGAAAAGTTTTCTGTTCTAATGAACAATTTTGGATTTGCGGTTTATCGCGTGTTGGCTTATCAGCATTGATATAAATAAAATGACTTGCCCGCCTAATTCGGGATCCCGTGGGAATATGGAGACATTAGTTTCTTTTCTTTCTTAGTAATCGTTTACATTCCGAAATAGGAATGCTGAACTTCAAATCAATTGGGTGAATAATGTCAGAGATGTGTCATGAGCCTTTTTGCCAAAAAATACAATAAAAAAGTTCTTGTGATACATCAGAATACTTTCTAATGAGTCACTAGATGAAAAACAAGGTTCTTCCATCTTAAGGCGTCGTTGAAGTGTCGTAATAGCAAGATAAAATTAGTCCGAGCTTCATAATTGGATTTAGTTTTTTTATAAGCTAAATTAAGCTATACTTTCAACTCTATTGAAAAAGTTTTCCCTGCAAAAATTTACAAATGAATTTAAATAGGATTTATGGGTTAAATATTGTTTATAATATTTTCCCATATATTCCAACCAGCTGCTGTAAATGGAAATATGGCGAAATGTGATCTTAGAAAGTTTCTAAGAGAGATTTTGTTACATTATAATGCAAGCAGCTTTGAAGATCTTAACTGATATCTTTAATTGTATGTTAATAAAGTACGCTGTTTTATTCCTAAAATCCCTAACGGTTGTACCAAATTTGATATAACTCTAGCATATAAGAAATGTAGCGTGTAATTTATAGGATTTTATATATCGATAAGTTATAAGCGAACTTTATTCGAAGCCGGTGCCCACTTATCACCTTCGTAATCTTATCTGCGATTTTGTATATCAATTGATGATTAAAATATATAAAGCCTTCTTCTTACCAGTAGACTACCAACACGTCTTCAATCATATCTTACGTAGAATTAATGTCTAGCCCTTACCTGCGAACAATAAAAAATATTAAATTAATAACACAATCACAAGGCCATTACAAGTAGTCATTAGATTACAATTGAAATTGTTATAAATGTATTTCTACCGCTACAAATTCAACATTTAGACAAAATAATAAGTGGTAGATTAAATAATTATACCGTAGTGGGCTGCCTAATTGATCTAGTGGTTAGCACGTTAGGCTACACACATGAGGTCCTGGGTTTGAGTCCTGTGAGTCGAGCCAATTAAAGAATCCGTACAGAGTTTTCTAATAAGATTATTTCAATATTTGCCCGAAGGTATGAAGTTATCGGTGTGCTCCATCCCTATGCCTCGGAGAGCACGTTAAGCCGTCGGTCCTGCGCCTGATCTCCTTCTGGTCGTGTCAGATTCCCATCACATTGGACTATGAGAGTGAAGGCACAGAGAGTGCACGATTGTGTACTACGCTCTAATAACGGGCGACCAATAAAATTGTGGATGAGCTGTGTGAAAGAGGATATCTGTGTAAGGGGTGTGAATGTATAAATGACAGCTGATAGAATGAAGTGACGAAAGGAAACATGCTTGCCAACCCCAACTAGTGGGATAAGGAAATGATGATGCTCTGATAACCCTCTGTCATAGCCTGTGGAGGCCTGTGCCCAGCAGTGGGTCGTCAATAGGCTGCTAATTACCTTACCGAAATGGCATTGTTTCTATTGGACATTTTTGTAATATGTGAGTTTTAGTGACGAAAGAAGGTATTATAGTTATGCCCCTCTTACTATAATTAATTATAGTAGCGGGAGAAATGTGTTTACTTGAGTAAATCCTAACATGCTTCTCTCAATGCCTTGGATTTAACCTTTACATCAACACACAGAAACTTCTGGGCCCTTAGACAACGTAACTTTCGAAGATTGCCAACGCTTAAAAATGTATGGGAATGACGTTTCATTTTCCGATATGTTTCGATATGAAACGTCACTCCCATACATTTTGACGTTGTCTATGCTACTCAGTATGCACTACTATTTCGGACATTAGCTAGGACAAACAGTTAGTTTCAGCATTTTGATTAATCAGTCTCGCGTAAACATTATAACTTATATTTTGTAAAAAGTTGTTATATTGACATTACGAATAGATATGAATTATATTAATATGTATGTATATGGTTAGTTGACTGCCTCATTGGTCTAGTGGTTAGCATGTTCGACTACAGACATGAGGTCCTGGGTTCGAGTCCCGGGTCGGGCCAATTCAAAAATGGATATTGAGTTTTCTATTAAGATTTTCTCAATATTAGCCCGAAGTTGGGAAGTCGGCGGTGTGATCCACCCCCGTGCCTCGGAGAGCACGTTAAGCCGTCGGTCCTGCGCCTGATCTCTCTCCGGTTGTGTCGAATTACCGTCACATCGGGCTATGAGAGTGAAGGAATAGAGAGTACACTTGTGTACTATGCCTGCCAATCCGCAGTGGAGCAGCGTGGTGGGTCTATGCTCTAAAAACCCTCTCTCATATGAGTGAGGAGGCCTGTGCCCAGCAGTGGGACGTTAATGGGCTGCTACTTACCTTACCTTACCTTATATGGTTAGTTGAACTTAGGGGTTTTAATTGAACAATCCTATGACCGTTGTTCAGTATAATACCAAAGGGCTCTCACACATTTTAAGGTATCGAGCTTTAGCTGCTCGGGTTCAGTGTTGATGAATGGGACGGTGGCATTTTGATAATTCCGGCAAAGAATTCCTGACGGATGAACTCGATACGTATGCCTAATTTTTTGGTTCAGCTGAAAGTTTTAGGGATTTCAAGTTTCAGTATGTCTAGGGGTATGATATTGCGCGGACGTCGAATCCCTATAAATGATTGAACGGTTACAATGGATATTCCGTCTGAAGGTTTTTCGTCTGCAAATTAACAAATGCCTTTATGTGTTTATGATTGATTTTAGCGATTTTGTTCGTGTAATTTTGTCACAGCCTCGGTGATTACTAAATTAACATATGACAGCAATAAATGAGGTTAGTTGATTATAACAGCCTATATTTTTTTCTTTTGTTTATCTACAATTTACTGCCGATATTTATTGTTCGGCATATTTTTAAACTATTATATTTAAACCTATTTACAAACTTACTATCAACTTATTGTATAAAATATATACTTATTTTATATTTATAATCTAGCAAGATGTAAGCTTATATTCTCTTTCTGCTTATTCTAATATATGTTAATTAAGTCTTAACCTAAACGTAAATTCTATGGTGCCTTATTATAATAAAATCTATTCTTATTGTGTATGTACAATCGATTATATCCCTATAATTTACTTAGCGTATTTTGATCCATAACTCTTTTCTGCTATTTTAGTGGCAGTTGTAATATATTTTCGTAAGTAGAATACGTCAGCTTTTTGTTAAAAGGTTATTGCACCATCAAACCGAGGATCTAAAATAAAACAAGATTTTGGATGGTTGTTCATGTTGCCTATTTTTGCCTAATATTAAAGGGATTAAAAATGAAAGAAAATACATTAACAACGTGCTCTATTGCTGTTACTAGATAAGTTAAAATTTTTTGACAACAATTGTTATTATATAAAATTGAAGTAAAGTTATGAGTAATTGATGTATAATGAAATAAATAAATAAAGAAATTCTTTATTGTAGGTATTTGTAGGTATATATAGGTTGTATATGTATATAAATTACTTTATTGATCATTAATTATTTATTTTTAGAAGGTAGGTATTATTCACAAAGAGTACCAAGAAGATAATCTTAAATATGCAATTTTTAAAGTAAGGTTATTGCATTGAATCTTTAATTTGTATAATAAATGTTGTGCCAGCTATAAAAAAGGTACAAAGTGTTCTTAACTTTTAAAAGTTCAGTTTAAACATAAATGTATTATAAATTTATTCTCTCTAAAAAATTTGTAGATTATAGATGAACTTAAAGTATATACTCGTATATATTTCGAAAATTAGACTCCTTTCAAAGCTCAAATGTTATTTGCATATTGCCAAAATATAAGCGCTCTGTTTATCGGCTTTAACATCCGATAATGAATGAAGAAACCCAGCGTCAAATTATAAATAATCATCTCAAATGTCGATATATATATTGAAATGTTAAATATGAAACTTTTTCTTTTCATTCAGTTTCTAATTCAATATATTCTATGCGGATAACACGCTTATCACGCGTTTCATCCGTAAAAAATTTACACTCATGCGCCTAAAGAAGTTTCGCTTCAAAAAAATGAGGAAAAAACAAATGAATGACTGTTTTCAAAACTCAAATGTCCTTATGTGTAAAAGTAAGTAAGTAGCAGCCCGTTAACGTCCCACTGCTGGGCACAGGCCTCCTCACTCGCATTAGAGAGGGTTTTTGGAGCATAGACCCACTACGCTGCTCCACTGCGGATTGGCAGGCATAATACACAAGTGCACTCTCTATTCCTTCACTCTCATAGTCCGATGTGACGGGAATCCGACACGACCGGAGAGAGATCAGGCGCAGGACCGACGGCTTAACGTGCTCTCCGAGGCACGGGGGTGGATCACACCGCCAACTTCCCAACTTCGGGCAAATATTGAGGAAATATTAAGTAGAAAACTTAATATGGATTTTTGAATTGGCCCGACCCTGGACTCGAACCCAGGACCTCATGTCTGTAGTCGAACATGCTAACCACTAGACCAATGAGGCAGTTGAAACATATTAAATAATGTTTAATTCGCGTTTAGTTACCTATGGGTAATGTCGTAAGAGTTGTTATAAATACGCCCAATATAACTATTTGAAAACATTAGTAATGCTTGAACTGCTATATCGTTTTCACCTATTCAAAAAAACTATGTTACTCTTTTTGGAAGTAGTAAATTATTGTATATACTTGGGCAATATTGTATATTAAGACGTTAGATGGGTTGATGTCACCTCTTTATTAAAAACATTCAGTGATTTCTCCTCCATTAAATATAAATTAAAAGTGCGTATAAAGTACACATTTCGGAAGTGAAACTTCTTTGGCAAACTAATTTTCAAGTCTTGTATATATTCTATACAAATCTAAAACTTTAGATTTCCGAGACTTAGAGGGAGTGAAAAAGGAAGATATGTTAGGAATTTAACTATTTTAATAGTCATTAAAATAGTCGAAAATTAAAACAAATAATTTTGTTGAAAACTCAAATGACGAATTGTAAATAAAAAAGCCACGTGTTTTTTGGCAATATTAGAAATTGTTAATTAAATTTTGTTTTTGAATTTAAAATTTAGTATAGAGAACTTAGGAAATATTTTGTTTTCTACTTTATTGAAAATAGTATATTAAATTATTAAATGACGAGGGGCAAAGTAAAATGCTACATGTTGTTTGTAAATATTAAAACTACTTAACCTTCAAAATAATCGCGCGTTTCATTTTTAAAATTTTTACGCTCGTGCGCCTAATGAAGTTTCGCTTCAAAATCAATGTTTTATCCCCTGCTATTTGATACGGATTATGTCAGTTTTGTTAAATTTTGTGCATGTACTTAGCTCGAAATTTTAACACTTGAATGTTTAGTCTTGTGTATTATACATCTTTGTGGTTAAAATATTGTTATAACGCAGTATGCCCATTTACCTCTTTAGAGCTATAATTTTCTCTAATATGAAAAGCATCCTTTTTTTTTAAATTATTTTAGCTACACCGGCAAGCAAAGATACACCGTTAAAATGCGGTACCATGCATATGTAGAAACCATAAGAGGTAAATTAACTCTTACTGGGATATCTTGATTCCATATTACATTATATCATCACCTAAACGGTTAGCATAAAAAAGTTATAGTATGAAGACCGTAATTGATGATTCTATACACTGTACGTCTATTTTTAAATACTACTGTTATTGAAAGGTCAAATGGTTAATCATGGCAATTACTCGGAAAACTCTAAATATTTTTCTTTCGTTACATTATACAAAACACAGGCTAAAAGAACGGTCTATTAAAAAACACACTTACATGTTTTGTGTTCGCATGTGCCCAATGCCCCAAATCTTCATGAGTATGCACTTAGGGGGATACCTTAAAGTACTGATTTTTATAATTGGTGTGGTAATAGAATATAATAGATACTCAAAATATTATGCAGAGGTTATATCGTTTTGTATATATTTTTTAAAGTGTATGTTTTTCGGTGAAATCATTTCGCAGAAAGAAAGTGCGTTAGCAGTAAATTATCATATGACGCTTTAATAATTTCGCTTGTTCTGCATTCCATAATATAATGTTTGATTACTATATTTATATCTTATATCAGAATGTACAAAATATTTTTTTTTATCTTAAAAACCATCGTGAAATGTAAAAACGACGGCTTCAATCAGAAATAGCTCAAATTTGCAATTTACAGATAAATTGTACATGTTCGTGTATTTTCTTTCACAATGAGTAGCGAATTAGCTGTATTTTTAAGTAATTTTTTCCCCACTACAAAATCTTTACTTTAAACGGCTAAAATATGTGTTCAGGTGGATTCAATGGTTCAGATTGATAAGTCCATTTGGTAAATAATATATTTTCTCATATTTCCAAGGGATTTTTCAAGTAGCAGTCCATTATCGTCGTACTGCTGGGCACAGGCCTCTTCACTAATTGGAAAAAGCTGGATTATGAATTGGCAGGCATAGCTCACTCTCTATTTCTTCACTCTCGTAGTCCCGATGGGACCGGGGAGAGATCAGGCGCAGGTCCGAAGGCTCGTACGACATGGGGACGGAGCATACCGCCAACTTCCCAACTTTGGGCAAATATTGAGGTAAATCTTAATAGAAAGCTTGATTTTTGAATTTTTTGACCCTAGATCCTCATCTCTGTAGCCTAACATGCTAACCACTAGACCAATGAGGCAGTCCACGCCAGACTTCCTATTACATTTGCAATAATGCCATGAAGTACTGTGGCTCGGCTCGACATACTAAAGAAAAACTCAGCTAAAAGTAGTACAAGTGAACACGCTGCCGACGCGCCCTTCTCTTGCATATATTCACACATTTTTCGCTCCACTAAAAGGCACTACTCCCGTATACCGGTAAATCATGTCCTTTGGGAGCGCGAACTCTCAGCGTCAAACGGTAGACAACGCCGACACTTTGTTTCGATGTTGAATATTTTGTAAGAACTACTGAATGTATAAATATGTTCACCGGTTCTACATTTTATTTATGAGTGTCTGCATATAAATGGATTAAAAATGTTACGGTTAATAAAACTTTACAACTTGAGCACGATACGCTAACAGTTATTCACAAAAGAAAACGTTTGTATAAAATTTCCTTTTACGTGCAAAATACTGAAAAGGATCTCTTACAACAAAAAAATGTGCATGCCTGTGCCATTTGCAATTTTATTACTCTATTCCTGCTATTTGCTTCCACTCACCTTATACATATCTTGTACAAATTTTTAATCGTTGTAAAAAAAATTTTATACATCCTCTCATGTTCAAACAAACATTTTTAAACTTGTACTTATTGGTACTTGATGTTAATTTAGTTTTTTTCAAATATCAATTTAATATTCACGTAAAAAGTTTCTTTCTATGTAATAAGTTCATGCTAGATTACGTCAGAATTAACTTTTTTTATGTTGTCAAAATTATGGAAATGTATTGCAATCTCACTTGATGGTAAGTAATCAGAGAGTTTTAAGATGGAGGGCATTAACATTGTAAGAGGTAAAAAGCCACACAGCATCGTACCGGAAGACAAATATATTGCTCGGTAGCATATTTTTGCTAGTAGGGTTACCACCCTACTAGCCACGACCGAAGCTTCCCAGCAGTCCAGACCCGGCCAATTACAAGATTCAATTTCTATTATTTGCTCACCCTGGAATCCAAACCAAGACCTATTTGATAATGCCAGTGAGGCCGTTACATTTGTATTTCATGCACCTAGATATTCGTCTATATTTGGACATAAGTCGAGATTTGATATGAGCAAACCATATTCGTACACCAATTACTAGACACCTATATTGCAAATCTGAAATTGATTTTAGTAGAGTGTATTAATAAGACGAGAAACCATATTTGTCGATGATATGTTAGCAGACTGAGTTATTGGATTTATTCGAGCTAAGTTATTGAGAGAAGGGATATTTGCCTGGCCGAGAGATATTTACTCGATAAAATATTATATTAAAATTAAATATGTTTTAATCTAAGTTATTTAGATTATTATATTTATTTTTGACCAAATTATAACCCTTTTTTGCGAAAACTTGTCTACTGAAATCGCATTAAAATTATGCAATGTGCTAGTTTTGCTGTCTATACAATTTTAGTAAAAGAAGTCTGCAGTGAACTGTAAAATTATCTTTTTACTGTTTCTAATATTCTAATTTGCCCTCATTATCGCATAAAGTTAATATTTGTGACAAACTCCTAAGAGAAACCTTTTCTGGGTATAGCTAAGATCTCGGCTACTATTGTAGAAAACGTCTACGTTTCCTACTTTATTTTTAAATCGGGACGGTAAAATCACTAATTTTCATTTGGCGGATGGATTAAATAAGTCTCTATTGGTCTATTAAGTGGAGTTCAAAGCAATTACTAAGCCAATAATGTTGCCGGGACATCGTTAGTACCTGTAATTAAGTACACGGGGGCTTCGTTTGGAGTAGATCTTAAATAGGAATAACCACATGCCTGTCCCTCGCATTCACCCTCATTTATCATATTATGATCTACCTAGTAACCAAAACTTTGTCCATATAAAAAATTCTTAGTAACAAAATTTTATTATATAGCAGAATCAGTAGGTTTTGTATTGTATGCTAACGTACTAAAATATAAAAAAAGACAACAATATCTAATAAATATGTCAATGCTTACGTGTCTGGAATATCATTAGAATCAAGAACGTTTTTTTCAATTGCTTCTATTATTTTCTCAGTGTTTCCTTATAAATATCTTGTTCAAATTATCCATATATAAACTCTTTTATTCACTTTTATTCATTAATAAAATCTATTTATTAGAATTTATGGAAAGCACACGTAAGACTTCCATTTATATAATAAATTTAGGATTTTAGTAATAGACGGTGTAAGAAATGTTTATTTTTAATATTACTTCTATAGTATAGTTGATAGTTGAACACAATTGCATTAACATGTAACTCTATATTATCAATTCCTATGAAAGATATTTCTGATTATTCCTCATTTTACTTCATAATAACGACTGTAGTCCCTAGTGAATTTTTACAGCATAAGTTATTTCAAAAATTTAAGATCTTTACAGCACTTTTGAATCTTCAGATATAGGTTCTTCCACCCATTATTCCAATGTGCGTCTTCATTTCCGCTTCCTTACAGTCTAAGTAATCCTTCAAATTATAGTAATGAATTTTCAATTTATTTAGTGACATCTTAGACTGTCTTTCTGGAAGTGTGTCAAAGAAACGTAGCCTACCAGAATTTTTGTTTGTTATGTTATTTGAAGTGCAATCACCTTTTTCTTGAAAATATTAATATTTTTGGTATTCAACAGAAAACTGGCTAACTAGAAAAATAATTAAAAGTTACCAATTATGAAATATTTTCATATAAAGAATTAGTATTTATCTTATCTCTTAACAAAACCCTACTCGATATTCCTGTGTGTTGTTATCTGGGCGCCGTCTACCCTACGAACGCTCAATCGTCAAATAGGCTTACGAATACAATTTAGTCAAATCAGTATTCAAAGTCGGCCACAGAACACAGATGGATGTCTCAATTCAGTTAACCGGCACTTCATCTATGGCCAGTCTCCGAGGATATGTCTTAATGGGATTCCTTTACATGTGTCCACCTATTCAACCTGAGAATACTTGTTCATTGTTTACTTGTTTATTGACGTACATAATGGGTAAACTTCAAATCGAATTCAGTTTCTGATCCTTGTGTTTTACCTTAAGGCAGTTAAGGATTTAAACGCAGACCACTTCCATATTATAGTGATACTATCTTCAGAACCACACCGCGTGAGAGTTAATGAGGCAAAAATATCAATAAACTTGCTAACTTTTCCGTGGTTTTATAAAGATACAATGTAATTAACGTTTGGGCAAAAAAATACGCACATTGATAACTATATGTGCTTTTCAAGGAAAACTGCTCAAAAAATATTGGATTTGAATTTTCTAACACTGAATAAATTAAAATATCAAAAATGGTGTTTGTTAAATAATAATAAAACATTGTATGTATGTTTTAAAGTTATATACACTTTTACTATAAGGTTTGTTTAAATCAAATTTTCTATAATAATTACTAAAACAGAAAGTCTTTTTGGTGTCTAGTATACATTTCTTGAATCTAGAATTTTTCCAAGAAGGCTCCTGATGACTAATTTCTTCAAGTCGCTTCATTGAGCAAATATCATTTAATAAATTTAGTGAGCATGTCTTTCTCTTCACCATAAAAACGAATTTTACTTTAGAACATAGCATTCAAGCTAATGTTTAGAAAAAAACAGCATGTTTAAAAAGTCATACTTGTTATCCTTCATTAAAAAAATGTTACGTCACATTACATTGTACGGGCAACAATGTAATATGCTTGTTTAATTAGTAAACGAGTGTAGAGAACTATAACAATACCCCGTAAACAAATAACCATTTCAAATGAAAAAAGTGGATGCATGTTTGTTAAATATCTAAGTTTCTCGTTTCTTAAATGTCGCAGCAGCCACTTTGAACCTGCTAAAACTTAACTAGAGCACTAAAATGTTTACCCCAACTAGGTTAATACGACCTTACTTGCCTCGATGATCTTCTATAAGCTACTAGATGAAATACACGCCCTAAAACGCAGGCACGTGTCAGATTTTATATTCAACCTCTCTTATAAAACGCGGTGATTTTCCTGAAATGGGCTTTGATTTCCCAGTACTCTGTGACCCGTTATCATTTCAAAACTACTTACATGTATATATGAAACATTTACCGTCAATATCGAAGTAGCTTTTGCTTTTGTGACCGGCAAGTGAAGCACTCTTTTACTTTGTTTCTAATTAAAAGAGCCTGTAAAAGTTCTAGTTACTATATTTGACGGCCTAACTGTTATAATGTATATGTGGTTTGCGTGCTTGCATCGTCAACAGAAGCCACGTGTATGATTCCATCAGAGCAAATTTATTTTATTTTTTCTTTCTGGACTAGTGAAAGCCCAAGATAGTAAAAGAGATATAATCTAAAACAGTAAAAACTTAACTTGATTAGAGGTAATGTACCTAATAATAAAAAAATAAAAGTGCCTGCGTACAAAGTACACATGTCAGAAGTGAATCTTCTTTGCTAACTAATTTTTAAGTCTCATTTATATTTATACAAATCTAAAACTTTAGTTTTCCGAGACTTAGAGGGAGGGAAAAAGCAAGATATATTAGGAATTCATTTGTCATTAAAATATTAAAAGTGTCGGAAATTAATACAAACAAATTATTGAATTCTCAAATGACGAATTGTAAATAAAAATGCCACGTGATTTTGTCAATATAGGAAATTATTAAATAAAATTTGTTATTGAATTTAATTTTAAAAAAGAGATTTTATGAATCATTTTGATTTCATATTTTACGAAAAATAATATATTATATATAATGTATAATGAGTGTATAATGAGTATATTAGAGGAAGTGTGAAAGTAGCACCAGTGAACGAGAAGTTAAGGAGTGGAAGGTTAGCCTGGTATGGACATGTAATGAGAAGGGAGGATAGCCATGTATGTAAGAGGGTTCTAAATATGATGGTAAGCGGCAGGGCCGGGAGAGGGCGACCAAAAAAAGTGTGGATGAATTGTGTGAAAGAGGATATGTGTATTAAGGGTGTGAATGTAGAAATGACAGCGGATAGAGTGAAGTGGCGAAAGGAAACATGCTGTGCCGACCCCACCTAGTGGGATAAGGGCAAGAAAACAACAATATATTAAATTGTTAAATGACTAGTGGCAAATTAAAGTGCCACATGTTATTTGTCAATATTAAAACAACCTAACCTTCAAAAGAATTAGCATAAAAAACGTTGCACATCTTCGTAACGCTAATCACGCGTTTCATCCGTAAAAAATTTACCGTCACGCGCCTAAAGAAGTTTCACATTAAGAGATAACACATACTCGCTGGCGCAATGATGTTGTGGTCCTGGGGTTGATTCCCTAGGGGTAAAATTGGGAAATTAAGTCATAGACTATATCCTCACTTGCCATCAGATGAGATGCGCTATTATTTATATAAAGGTCTCTGCTATAAAAATTAATAAAACCTTTCATCATGCCTTTGACGGGTAGAGAAAAAAGTGACAAAGCATTGGATTTTTTTTATGGAAAATGTACAAGAAATAAAACCATCCACTGTCCGACACCATTACGAAGCATCGTGAGATGCAAAAGGAAAATGTGGTGCATCAGTGTAACCATTAGCGCGTGGCTAGTTGTCCGTTATGTGGGGTTTTATATTGGGATTTCGTAGTGTATTTTCGGGTGGAGCTAAAAGTGTGGTGAAGAGACCACTTGGAAACTTTCGGCAAATTGTGATGCGGTGGGCGATTTATCATGTCCATTAATATCGGCTGCCTTTGGCGTTGTAAAATCTTCTCGTTATAAAATTTTGTAAATAGCTTCCGGAAATTTGGCGTTGACATCTGCAACGCAGTTTGCAGTATCATCGTTGTCCATACTTAAGTTACATAATCAATAAGTACAAATTTCAAAAGTTTCATAAGTATTTATTCATGTTTCATAAGCATTACAATTCGGTAAGTTGACCTTGGGAAGCTTAAACGTGTCACCAGTTCATTATAAGAGTGCATAGCAAATAAAATTTTGATAAAGCTCTTACTTCTTCTTCTTCTTCTCGTTCCTCTGCAATTACTGGAGGTTGGACATCAGTTGCGAGAAACTGTCTTGATCTCGGGCGAGGTGAAACAGTTTGGCAGCGCTCGTAACACTAGTCCACTCACGAATGTTGCGGAGCCACGATTTCTTGCGGCGGCCAACACCGCGTTTTCCGGCAAACTTGCCCATCATTATCAGTTGCAGGAGGTCCTATCTTTGGTGTCTGAGTACATGACCAAGGTAGGCAACTTTCCTGATTTTGATGGTCTGCAATAGCCTGCGGTTTTGACCAACTCGTTTTAAAACTTCCGCGTTGCTGACTTTTTGGGTCCAAGTTATTGAAAGCATGCGCTGATATGCCCACATTTCGAAAGCCTCTTACTATTACGACTAAATGTTACTATGTTTAAAAATAAAACCTGTTTGTGCAATTTAAGAAGAGAAGCTTATTTTACCCTCTAATACTTTCCTTTAGTAAGAAAGTTAGATAAGAATGTCACTGTTAAATTGCAAAAGAATACATAGGCCCATTATTTATGCAGACTCTTTGGATTCTAAAGAAATATTTCTTAGCTAAATCGCTACTGCAACTCCGTTTAGTTGATATATAAAGCAATTGCTTTAGTATTCTTCAAATAAGTAAAGTCAGATAAGCCAGCCTATTAAATTTATAAATGATGAGGTAATTTATCTATGTCCACTAATTTTCCACTGCAATTACTTATGTCCTTATCAACTTCTGCAAAAAACGTTTATTAAAGGAATAAAACATGTTTAAAGCATCACTGCTTTTGTTATGCATTTTTTATTGGGTTTACAATGACGATATCTGAAAAAAGTGATATGCGAGTCTATACATTATTAACTTCCCAATATTATTTCATACTCTACCCCTATTTAATTTGTTCAAATTATGAATACATATTAAAATACTTAACTTTGCATACACTCCAGTTTAAGTCCATTATCTAAACTTGTATGCCAATTGATTTTAAGCCTAAAATTACGTTAATCTAATGAAATACGTAAAGCCGTGACCTACATCTCCTTTCCCTCCTTTACTCTATATTTTTAATCCTCTTGCTCTTAAATATTTAAAAGAGCGGTTTCCTTTTCTTTGCGATAAGACTGAACATCATTTTAAGCTACAGGCTAGTAGAAATAGTCTACTTAAGTTCCCTGTCGGTCACACAATGGGAGTCTTCATATGTTTAAAAGATTATTGCACACTTTTTTGGCACTAAACTATGATTGATGAATACTTCCTTATTGGTCTAGTGGTTAGCATATTCGGCCACAGACTTGAGGTCCTGGGTCGGGTTAACTTCAAAATGGATATTGAGTTTTCCATTAAGATTTTCTCAATATTTGCCTGAAGTTGGGAAGTTAGCGGCGTGATCCACCCCCGTGCCTCGGAGAGCATGTTAAGTTGTCGGTCCTGCGCTTGATCTCTCCCCGTTTGTGTTGGATTCCGTCACATCGGACTTTGAGAGAGAAGGAATACGGAGTGCATTTGTATATTATGCGAGCCAATGAGAGTCTTCCAAAGGAGAGCAGCATGGTGGATCAATGCTCTAAAAACCTTCTCTTATATAAGGGAAGGGCCCTGTGCCCAGCTGTAGGACGTTAATGGGCTGCTACTTACCTTTTTTAAAATTTTGAATAAAAAGGTTGTCTGTTAAGAGAAGAGGTCTCTAAAATAATACTTAGTTTACCTGTAATTTTTCATGATCTTTTATGTGCAATAAAGTATATATTTATCAATGTTTTTATAACAACTTTTCGTGAATAGTTTGAAGTATGCAATTACAAAAGAGGGGATCTATGAAATATAAACATATATGCTGCGATAAAGTATTTACATTTCAATTCATTTTAAAGTCAATCTTATCAAGCACGAGCTCGCTTGCAGGCGCGTTCCCAACATAACAATGTCAGGCGACAACGAGTGACACGAGCATGACGTTAACTGACGTCAGAGGTGTTAATATTCATATAGAAAATATTAGGCGGGTGGTGTCATGGGTATGAGGAGGGGTCAGCGATCGGCCCCTCGCGCCGGTGGCCACTCTAACACGCTCTGCTCGCCTTTAATGAACTTTACGTCGCCGACCGGAATAGGAGAACACTTCTTTGCCGGCTTTGTCGCTATCGTTTGTGTTACTCTACGAACAAAGCCCATAAGTGAAATCACTTGGAAAGGGTGAACGCGAGCAAGCACTTTTGCTCTTTTTTTATTGTTTTTGCTTTTTGTGGTGAGAATATGGGCGCGAATTCGATGGATCGGAATCGTACTTAGTGATCTTCCTATATTGTTTTTGAAATGCCTTTCAATCCTTTAACTTGTACACGTACTGCGTTACTCATTGAGACTGCTAGAAAAACGTACTATATTAGTAAAGGGAACTCATCGCAATATTCATTAGTACTAGCATAATGGATCACCAAAATATTGCTGTAAATAAAAGAATTAAATCTATGTTTTTAAAATTATTGTTTTAGATTTGTTTTTTTACATACTGTATAGACTATTCACGCCTTTAGAATATTTAAATAATATATAATACAAATTCCATATAAATTTCTCCTTTGAGAACCTTCCATCAGCAGTTAGTCTACATAACAAGATTGCAGACGATACGTTACAAATTATATGGAGGTACTTCGAAACGGAGCGAAGTGAACTTTCTCAGGGTTTTTATTGAGTGAATAATGTTTTAAATTAAGTCCAAAGAATTATAATTTAAGTCATGTGCAGTTAATTTATTACTTTTTGTGCAATAAATAATACTTACCTTTTGGCTATATCTAAAATACCGGTGAAGACAATGTTTTGCTTTGGATATTTTCTACTTTTTTATTGGAAAAGGCAATATTCCTATAACTAAATTGCCTAGTTATATTTTTTCTCAAACAATATGCCGGGTATTTATTACATTATACGAAAGATTGGCGCGACAGTTATCATAATTGAATTGTATTATATCACCTTCGTGCAATTGTAAGTAATAATTTGACAAAATTTTGTATTAGTTTTAACAACGCTATATCGATCTTCAAGAGTCATCGCTTTTAATTTTATAATATATAAATAGCCCAAGTTAAAAAGTGGGTTAAAACAACTATCTCATCCTATCCTGTTAAGATAACGCTGAAATCGAATTGCTTCATTGCAAACTCAGGACAGACGCGGACCGATTACGATCATTGTCGATTTCTATGGCTCGACTAGTTCTGAATGACATGTGGCCGGTGGATAAAGCAACAGTAATGGTTTCAATTTCCACGGAAATTGAAATGTTGTTTTTGACATGTTTGAACTAAGGATGATGATTAGCGAATCTTAGCGTAATAGTTAGCATGTGCAATCAAATGCAATATTACATGAAGCATGAGTTGACAACGAGGCTATTAAAGTCCCATAACCTGACAAAGGCTCGTGTTGACCGGTACGACAATGAAATGATATAACAGCAGATATAGAGATTATTGTTGTATGGAACCATAAATTGAGTTTTATTTTCTTCTGACAAATTCTTTTACAATCAATATATTTTTATTGCTTCTGTTTCTCATGTGTCAGCCGCTTGAGTATGACCTTAACTGATCATAAGTAATGATACAGTTTAAAGAGGAAGCGCTATAACCTTGTAAGTAAGTAGCAGCCCATTAACGTCCCACTGCTGGGCACAGGCCTCCTCACTCCGAGGAGCGAGGGTTTTTAGAGCATAGACCCACCACGCTGCTCCACTGCGGATTGGCAGGCATAGTACACAAGTGCACTCTCTATTCCTTCACTCTCATAGTCCGATGTGACGGGAATCCGACACGACCGGAGAGAGATCAGGCGCAGGACCGACGGCTTAACGTGCTCTCCGAGGCACGGGGGTGGATCACACCGCCAACTTCCCAACTTCGGGCAAATATTGAGAAAATCTTAATAGAAAACTCAATATCGATTTCGAATTGGTCCGACCTGGGACTCTAACCCAGGACCTCATGTCTGTAGTCGAACATACTAACCACTAGACCAATGAGGCAGTTAGTATAACCTTGTACTTACTTCTAACTTGTACTTGTACTTACTCTACACAGTATAAACATAATTTGTTTATTTAACCGCACGTCTTTGCTGGTAGAGTACTAGCCTCGGCAGAAGCCTTCCACTAGTTCAGAATTATCCGAATTAGAAAATATAATTTTCTAAATTTGCCTCACCGGTAACCCGGGACCTCTGCTAGCGAAGCAAGTAGTCGCACCACTGCGCCAACGTCATATTTTTCTCTAGTAACTACATAATTTATGTTATAAAGAAAAAACACTTTTATAACATGTTAATTATTAAATAAAAACGTTTTAAGAATGTTCATAATCAGGGTTGTTTTTAAATTCGCGTGCATTTTAATAAAAATACTACCTCATATCGGCAGCCTTGTTAGCAGGTTTTAACATACATACTTCAAAACAAAAAGTTGTAAGCTAGAATTATATACCGGATCGCATAATTTCATTCACTTCTATAAAGTTTAAAGTAGTTATAAATTTTTACTTTGTACACGAGTTCAACGTTTTTAAAAAAATATATGTTAGTGAATTTTAATTAAAACCAAATGTTTTATACCTGCAACCGAAATCTTTCTGACATATTAACAGTGAATATTTCTAATTTGTGTTTTGCTTTCGTGGCTGATCACATAAATAATATTTAATTTAAGAAAGCCATGTTATTATGTACAAATGTTACTCTATTTTAGTAATAGTTTCAATTAGAGATAGCTTAACAATATAATAGCTTACATATAGTTCATACCAGTGAAACGTTTCGTGAAATTACAACGATGTATCAAATTGTGGAAGTTTTATTTCCCTCGTTCGCAGATTTAAAAAAAAAAAAACGATATTTCTGTCATCATCACAATAAACTTTTTTTACAAAAAGCCTTACAAGAACAGTTACTTTTTGCGAACGATATTGATGTATTTAACTGCTTTCCACTTCTGTATGTAGATATACAAATACGTAGTTCAGTGTATCTCATATCGCACGCGCTGTATAAACTAATATCGATAGAAATAGGCGTTATTATTACCACAAATAAGATGCGAGGCTCGTTTTAAACTCCGCCCATTTCAATAAGTTTATGTGTCCATAACTCAACCGGTCACACTATCTAACGCGTGGCAAAAATAAATAGACCAGCTATGTACGTTCGCTAGGAATGACGGAGTTTTTATAATTAATAACTATTTTAAACTGAAAACATTAGCTTTTCTGAAACAAAAAGATGTATTACATTAATTATTTTTGATGTGAAAACTTTTACAGATATGCTGTGTACTTTTATTTTGCAGATTACGAATTAGGCTGGACTGATAAATTAGTTTATGTAACCCTTTTGTATGAGTAAAGTCGGTTATTGTCGTATTAGGGAGAGTTTTTTTTTTATAGCCTTGGCAGGCAAACGAGCTTCCGGGTCACCTGATGTTGAGTGATCACCGCCGCCCATGGACACCTGCAGCACCATAGGGACCGCCGATGCGTTGCCGACCTAAGAGATAGGAATTTATACGCCTCTTAAAAGTATCTAGGTCATAGCCTTGCGGGAACACCGTTTAATTTTGGGGAGTTTTTTTAATATAACATTACTGACAGTACATTATATACAACTATCTATAGGCAAGTATAATTATATTCAAAATATCTTTATTCAAGTAGGTCTATACAGTATTTTTGAATCGGTAAATATATATTTTATTCCACACACTAATTCTAATGTACGACTGATGATGGTAAAGAACGACTTATAATCTAGAGTTACAAGGATTCCTTCGCGCCCCGTCCTGAGAAGAGCCCACAACAATCTCAGTCGAATATTTTGTATTTTCTTTTTACCATCATCTAAGTCGAAAGTCTACTAAGTCACACTATAGATTTTTGTTGACATAAAAGTTTTATTAAACTTAGTTTTTAATTAATTCCTTTCAGATTACTAGATACACACTTACTCATAATTTAATCAATATACAGATTTTACTTTACTTTCCAAAAAATATATTTCTAATACATTTTTAAATTCGTAACATAATTTAAGTAGAATGTCCGACATTAGCAAATTAAAAAATACTCTACAGGTATTAAATCGATCTAGTAATTGTTAGCTTGATTAAAATAAAAACAGGATAGGTATGTCGGTGGGTATCATAAGTATTCTTGGAATATGAGCTAACTCACCAGTCACCAGTTATAACGGACACTACAATTTCCTTAGGATTGACATTTTTGAACTCAGTATATCATTTGTTTATAATCACCGATTTTAATCATTTAAAATGTATTTTACAGGTATAAAAGCCGTTTTTAAGGATAAACACAGGGTTATGAATAATTTGGTTTGATTATTTTGGGCGCTTTCATTAACTTTTAAAATAAAAATATGTAGTCGCCTCGGCATAATTACAGTAGTTGGACATAAGGGATTGCAGACTTTTTTGTAGATATTAAAACGTATAATACTAATAGTGAGCGCCGTGCATGCGATAACAGATTTTTAGGTTCTCACCTTGGGTTACATTGTTGCATTTTTATCAGGGATCCTTATTTTTTGTGAGAAAATAATATAATCTATGTCGCTCAATGAAAATGCAATTTTCTAATTTTTGAAATTATAAAATATTTGAAATCGGTCCTGTAGTTTTTGTGTGAAAACGTTACAAACATACAGACTTACATAAAAAACACAAACCTTTCCTCTTTATAACGTCAGTTTTTTTTTCAATCAATTTTCTTTTAACAAACACTTTGAATGTATTAAGCGACATCTCTACAAACGTCTTCTGGGAGTTTTTGTTGACCTAAAACTTATTATTTAACACATATAAAGAAAAAATAAAAGTTGTGTTTCATATAATCCTTGAATAAAGTTTTCACTCATGTCGTGTGGTCTTTAGTATAAACGAAATTTTAAAACATTTATAGACTAGTTTGTAAAGTTGATCGTGAATCGTGAAGATTATTGTTGTTTTTAACTACAACCAAAAGTTATTAGTTAGTTAGTTAGTTATTAGTATAATATTTTTAAGAGTCATTTAAGTTTAGTATTATATAATATAAGATTAATTTTTATTACAAAATCCACAACTTCTAACAATAAATATTATACGAATCTAATTAAATATACTCACAGCCAATAACGGATTTAAAAAAATATGAACGACTGAAAGAGAGTGCATGCGTGCTTACGTCTGTGTTTATGTTCGTGTGAGTGTGTGTGTGTGTGTGTGTGTGTGTGTGTGTGTGTGTACACACGTTTGCGTATGTCTGGATACGTGTGGGTCTGTGGGCATAGTATGTGTTATGAATTGATTGTGAGTGTGGTAAGATATACAAGCTACCTATATCAATTCCAACATTTTTTTAATAGTTCTTTTATAGTATTTGTTAATTGTTATGGAAAATATAAAACTAAAAGTGAAACCAATTTACATCGCTTCAAATTGTTTCGTCTCCCTATCGCATTTCGCAATACAGATAGCCGCGGATTGAGAAGTAAAGTGCAAGTTAGTCATCAGTTGTTTTTACATGTCAAAATGTCTTTAATTATAACATTTCATTGTAATTTATATTAGGTGTGAATCTTAAACGTAATTTGCAATGGTTATATAAACAAACGGGCCGATGGTACACAGGCTTTATTAAGGTTTAAACTAATCTGGGTTGCTCGATTTGGAGCCGGTAATATCACGTCCACCTATTATACTAAACCTACGGATTTGCAGCAATAGCTCTAAAATAATATTTGGTCACAAGGTAATACTGTTATACTGTCCTTTCATTGAAATCGTTATTAATGTTGTGATAATATATGGCACGGTTGAAGAATAAGTTCGTAGGTTTTTAAAAATGGTCTTAATCGTCAGCCACTTAAAATAGCCACAATGATGTTGAGTTATTTTTTTATTAATAAAGGCTATAGATTTTTTAAGGAATATAACTGGGTTACTCTTGCAATCCGTTCTGTAAAATGAACGATCCATTTTGAAGTTGTGTACTCTTGAAAACAAAATCATCACCAAGTTTCGGTATAACGTGGCTGACAGGTGAACTAAAATGACAAACTTAATAATTTGATTGACATTAATGTAAATAAATTCGAACGTAATAATGAATGATTATTTAGTTTAATAAAACTAATTCATTGATATGTTTTCTGATTCCGATTCGATGAAATTATTTTCGAGAGTACCGCATCATCGCTTGATTGATATTGAGTCGGGATGGGATGGGGGCTAGAATGGACACCAAGAGCAAAACAGCAGTGCTTCACTTCGGTCTAATATAATGGTAAATTATAATACAGTCAAAGAGCGTTACCCGAGAAGCACCCAATAGTTATTATTCGTCTTACCAATGTCTTTAAAGAATTTTTGAAGCGAAACTTGATTGGCGTCACCAAGGAGTGCAGCATTTTTTATGACAAATCCTTTGAAGGTTAGGTAGTTTTAATATTTACAAATAACATGTGGCGTTTTGATTTGCCACGCGTCATTTAATATATTATTTTTCATAAAATATATCATAAATTCTAAGTTTTAAATTCAAAAACAAAATGTAATTATTAATTTTTAATATTGACTAAAACACATGGCATTTTTATTTACAATACGCCATTTGAGCTTACAATAAATTATTTGTAGTAATTTTAGACACTTAATATTTTTATGACAATTTAATTCATTAAATTCCTAAAATATCTTATTTTTTCCCTCCCTCTAAGTCTCGGAAATGTAAAGTTTTAGATTTGTATAAATATAAACAAGACTTAAAAATTCATATCAAAGAAGTTTCACTGCTGATAAGTGTACTTTGTACGCACGTACCTCTAATTGTATAATTATGAAGATTTTATAATTTCCTAATTTTCTTTACAACTTCGTATATTTATTTTAATTCTCGTATATTAATTTTACCAATTGGTATTAAGTACACATAGTAGTATATAAATAACATACAATACTAAGTCTTTTAGGCAATAAAATTTTATTGAAGCTATTCCCATCGGCCTTCAATAAAATATATGACTATTTATTGAAGTTCTTGAAGAATTTAATACCAAAAAAGTATGACATACATAATTAATTTCTAAAGTTTCTATTTCTAGATATTACTATGATTATTTTTTTTCTTAAAAAATTGATTTTTGTATTTGTATATAAGGGAATAAATGTTAGATATATCGTAAAGCAATTAAGTAGAGAAAATATTATTCATTTTCTTTTCATCATAAGATTTGTTCGGAATTGTCAAGGGAGTTTCCAGGAAACTCAGTATATTGCTTTATCAAATTAACAAAATCAATCGAATAAAGAAAACAGATTTATAAGAAAGTGAATTAAATGTATAGATGAGAGGTTTGTTGGTATATTATAGAATTATTTTTAATTTATTTATTTTATAAACAAGATTTGTGGAAAATGATCGAAACGACTTATTTACGGAAAATCCTTATTTGTGCATTAATATTCTGTATGCTTTATCAGATTTAATGGTAAAAGGACTCATACGTACGTAATAGTAGCAACTTACTACGCAGATGTCCTTTTTATGTAGTTGTCCATTAAATTTCGTATAGTAATTACTGTATATGAAAGGTTTCTTTCTCTAGGTTCGAAATCACATATTTTCATGGCGTATATTTTTTCGTAGTACTATGATCAAAATTTTGTAGTAGAGAGTATAATTTTGTGTTGATCCGTGTTATTAGTCTCGTTTTGAAAAAGGTAAAGGTCAGTTCCATTAAACGATCCTTTATCACAAACTAGCCTGTCCGTTTTCCCTTCTTTTCAGTTGTATTTTGTCTTCCTATTTCCATACTATGTTCAATAGGCGACGCGTATATTCAAGCGAGCCTGGAGCCATCCGACGTTCCCGAAAATCAGTTATACTGCGGTTGCAAAATGATGAATCAACAATTTTGACTTCACTGCCTTGCAGACCGTGGTGTGGGCAGGGGGAAGGGAGGTGATGTTATATCGATTCCTATTCTGTGTTAATTAGAATTCGCGGCACTAAATACGACTTGTGTGTTGCAATTTCAAACTCGATAGACAAATTTATTCTCTTATATTTACTTATTATCATCGCGGTGCTACCAGCGTAATTCGCGGGATGCCTCTTTCCTACAATATATATAAAGTAGCAGTCTATAACGACCCACTGTTGGGCATAAGCCTCCGCACTCGGGTGGGAGAGAGGGTTATTAGAGACCGGCTCCACTGTGGGATGCCAGGCATTGTACATAAATGCACTCTCTATTCCTTCACTCTCATAGTCCGATGTGACGCGAATCAGATACGACCGTAAAGAGATCAGGCGCATGACCGACGGCTTAACGTGCCCTCCGAGGCACGGGGGTGGGTCACACCGCCAACATCCCGAGTAAATGTTGAGAAAATCTTAATCTTCTTAATAGAAAATTCAATATCCATTTTTTAAGTGGCGCGACCCGGGACTCGAACCCAGTACCTCATGTCAGTGGCCGAACATGCTAACCACTAGACCAATGAGGCGGTCAAAAATATATATATTAAACTAATAGGCTTTGCTACATTGGTCTAGTGGTCAACTTGTACGGCTGTAGACATGAGATCCTGGATTCGAGACCAGGGTACGGCGAATTCAAAAATCGATATTGACTTTTCTGTTAAGAAATTCTCAGTGCTTGTCCGAAGTTGTGAACTTGGCGGTATACTTCATCACCCTGCTTCGGAGATCATGTTAACCCTTCGGTTCTGCGCCTGATTTCTCTCCGGGCGTGTCGGATTGCCGTCCCATCCGCCTATGAGAGTGAAAGAATAGAAAGTGCACTTGTGTTCTGTACTATGCCTGCCAATTCGCAGTGGAGCAGCGTGATGGGTCTATGCTCTAAAAACCGTCTTTACTATGACAACATTGGACTGCTACTCATATTTTTACTTTTTTACTTATAAACTAATACTAACAAAATAATCCTAAGGAAATTTGGTTGTCGCTTAATAAACAAAGAAAAATGCGATTCTGTGCGACCTAATAGGGTCATAGGAATTATATAATTGTAATAAATAAGTCTCTTAAATATTGTGACTTGTTTTGATTAATAATATATTAACAAAATAGAAATAGCCAAGTTACTCTTTATTACAGTAGCTATCTGCTAGTGGAAGTTTCGGCAAAATCGGTCCAGCGTAAATATGCAGAGTAAGATTTAAAATTTGAACAAGTATATATGGTATATTTATTAAAACAAGGGAGTTCAGTGCCTCGAATGCTTACGTTTTCACAACGATGCCAAAACTACTCTATCCACCAGGCACTTATAAGTTAGTACTACGTATAATATGCATAGAATAACGTAAATGTTAAGCACTTTTCATTTTGAGATAATAAAATAAACAGTATTTTTACTTTGAAAGCTATGTTTTAAATGATCTACTTCAAATGAATATACAAGTGAGTTATTTTATTCATTAACTCCCAGTAATTTCCCAACAACACTTGGAAATATTTGTAGCAAAATGAAGTTTTTATTAATTTAATAACGGTATGCCTGACGGTATATTTCATAAAAGTAATTTATAAGTGATGAAAACAAGCACATGTACACATCAATTTATAGGTAAAACTAATGAACCTAGGGATATTAAATTTGGACAACAGGTTTTTGGGACGTGATATACATTAAAAAACGGATTTTTCAAAATCCAATCTCAAATTAGCTAAACGAGAGCGGTAAAGTTAGTGACTGACTACGGCTGAACTGTTATAATGTTTTAATTTTCGCGGTTTAAAAAGTTTCAAATGTATTTGTCGTCTACATCCCAACATGGAAACATATTACGTTTTATGGTTACCGTGAAACTGAGTCGGAAAATGGAAAGAATAAGTATGTACATTTAAAATATATTATTGAATCATTTCTGTGACTAAAGTAATAACCTAAATTATACCTAATACACTCCGGCTTGATATACGAAGGGTTGAAAAATACAGAAATATAAGATATTTGCTAGTTATATATATATTGTAGTTAATATTTGTAATCCACAAAGCTTAGAATCAGGTAAACGGACCACACCGCGTGGTTTCTTATATTGAAAGTCTAGCGATCGACTTATCGATGCGTCCATTGTACCCCACCTCGATGGGATTTATAGTAAAATAAATTAATATAGACTTTCCACATATATGGGGTCACATATTCACACAGGATCTTCATTTGTCGCTCTCCCAAAGTATTAAAAGTGAAAATAAGGTAAGTAGCAGCCCATGAACCTCCCACTGCTGGGCACAGGTCTCCTCACTCATATGAGAGAGAGTTTTTAGAGCATAGACCCACTGATAGTGGGATGTGACGAAAATCCGACACGAACGGAGAGAGATCAGTCGCAAGAGTGACGGCTTAACGTGCCCGCAAGGCACGGGGGTGGAGCACACCACTAATTTCCCAACATTGAGAAAACCTTAATCGAAAACTCAATATCTACATTGAATTGCCCCGACCAGGGGCTCGAACCCAGGACCTCATGTCTATATTCGAACATGCTAACCACTAGACCATTGAGGCAGTTGTATTAACAGTATCCGTTCATTCTATATGCGTAACAAGCTACGGAATGTAAGGGTTGTGCAGATCACGCTGTCTATAGTTAGTCCGCAGCGTTGTTAATAAAAACCCGAATAGTGGCCCGAGAGATTAACATGCTATAATATCAGTTATTACATAATAATCAGATAAGGGCTTTACGTAACCTCAAACAAAGAGATTTGTGTTCCGGCCCGATGTTGTGTAGAAATTACAAGGGGTATATCGCTTCTTACCAGATTAGTGCGCTTCCATCTTAGACTGTATCATCATTTACCATCAGGTAAGATCACAGTCAAGCGCTAAAAACTGTCAGGAATAAAAAATAAAGATAAAGGCTTTAAATGCGGGAAAAACCCACACGATCCGTGAGCGTCTATCCGTCACTGCTACACAGAAGCTGACTCAACGCCTAGCAATATTCGGTCGTGATAACAGCATTACTAACAGACGATAGCAAATATCTTCAGTCAGACATTTCAGAAACCACAGAGTATTGGCACTACTATACTGTCCTAGGCATCCAAAGCTCACTGCTGTAACCGAGGTTCCCATAAGCCTGAAACACAACTGGTATCATCCAAAACAAATATAGTAACTTTGATTATCTGCCGCGCTTCATATACGAACGCGTTCCGTGTCTCGAGTGAAAGAATGTCACTTCAATACTAGAACACATCTCGTCCAATACACGAACAGGTCCAGAATAATTTAAAACTAATAATATTTTATATCATTGTATTTTTTTCTCCTCCCAATAATGCATTATATGATCTTTATATACGTATATGTGGGTGTATTTATTGAAAACACTGAAATTTTCACAAAATATTATCCCGCTATTAAAAGTTCAATTTTTAGCCATTTCTGATGTACCAAATAACCGTTCCCAAACCACATTCGCTTGGACTTAAGTCGGAACTAATATGAGGTGGGAAAGCGTGAACAATGTTAGCTGGAGTGGAAAATTATTGAACGGAAAAATCAGTCGAAAAGTTCCAAAGTGATACTTTGTCTATCGGCTTAAATATTTCGTATCTCTTTTATAGAAATTGATTCGAACGGAATTATTAACACGCTTGTATTCATATTATACCTACATTATTGAAAAGAAAGTTTCAACGTAGTTTTCAGCATTTTCAAGATGTACGATTCACTTTAAATTTGCACACGCATCAAGGACTAATGACAATACAAAAATTTAAAATCATCCTAGTGTAACAAGCACGTCATCAGGGAAGGGAAAAACTATTCCATATTGAGAAATTAAGCACAATGCAAAGCGATAATAACTTATTGGAACGTCAATATTTCGCGATAAAATAGTTTTTAACATATTGTTCGATAATTAAATGGTTCAACGCTTACGTTTACGCATTCACAAATAATCAAATGTATTTGGGAGCTACTTTTATATAATTTCCACCAAATTAGTTATAGACGGCATCAATAAAGTTTTTTGATATAAAACAATTCAAATTTAAACTTTTAAGAGCGCATCAAGCCAAGCTCAGCGCGATAACCTTTTTTTTGTTGTAGGTATCACTTCTGTAGCTTGTAACAGATTCTAGTTAAAGGAAAACTGTCATTACTATGGTATGTTTAGTTGGACATCCTTCTTAAAAACAAATTATATAAAAAAATACTAAAGTCAATTCCTATTTAAAGTTGTATTAATATCACGTGTAATTGCAAGTTTAAAGAAAGTATTTGAACTAAACTGGCTGAATAAAAAAAGTAATTTAATAAGATAATAAAAATAAACAGTTATTAGGATGTTAAACAAATAGCGTTATCGTTAAAGCCTGTTATAAACGGTATTGGTTTAATCATCAAAGAGACCGCTCGCTTGAACTGGAAACCTAATGGGGTATACACTCATGGTAACATTTTCCGAGACGTAGCCAAGTAATCCCATTAAATAGGTGCCCTACTTCAAACACCTACGTATTAAATCAATATATCCTTTTCCCTAAGAACAAAACAGAGGAAAGATGAAAAATATCCAGTCGTGTTACAATCAGATATGTTACGTGACGAGGCGACCTTAAAAGATTAATGAAAAGTGGTGCCACATTTAACAAATAATATTAAAATACATATTTATAAACAGGTAGTGGATGACACACAATTTTTCCTAATATGATATAAATAAAGAAATTTATTTTGCGAAAAATTGTAATGAACCATCTATTGAAAAGTTTAAAGGGTCCTTACTATGTAACAACTTTAAGAATTTTATTTATATACTATTTAATTTACAATCATGAATATAAAAAAGCAATTGTACAAGCAGGCGGTCTTATCACTAATCATTATAGAAGTTCACGCTAGATGATGAAGGAATTGAGTTTGTTTTCGTATCATGCCATGCTGTGATTATTATTGAAGTAATACTTCTTTTGGCGCGTTAGGGAAAGATGATGAGAGTAAATTTTTACGATGCGCGCCCACACCGTCACAAAAAACCAAAACCCTGAAGTTATCTATAATAAACATTTTAGTTTTTTTAATATTTTCGAATACCTTAATTTTTTTCTTATATTGCTTGTTAGATATATTGTGACATTGAAAATATCAACGTATCATTCTTGTCAAAACTATAACTTTCAGACTCAACTATAGAAAACAGATTACAAACTATTTATATAGAATGAAAGTTAGTTTACGTGTATTACTTTTGAATCTTTGGCTTTGCCTTGCATTGAGTGAACGAATCATGGATTTGATTTGACAAGCAACAATAACTACGGCGTGGATTTCTGGTTAAAATTTCGAAGAGACTAACTGTTGCTTATATATTATTTTGCATATTTCTATGCAATCACGCGTGTCTTTTAAAAATATATTAAATAATCGCGCTAAAAGTTGTGCTATCCAATGATAATGACTGATAATTAAAAAGTTCCGAGACAAAGTTTATGCATATCATTGTATGAAAAGATTTTTATCTTGGTACGCCAAAGAAGTATAACTTCTAACGCGTGTATTTAAAGACACACACACACTATTTTTTTCTTATTTTAAAGCTTCTATAAAATGATTGAACTTAAATTGTAAAAAAAGTATATACGCTGTTTTTCGACAATTCTTTTTTATGGAATGTGTAAATCTTATCATTGTCAGAATTGCACCTATTAAAAAGTATCATTCCCTAAATTTTCCTGTTTAGAAACTGAGTTTTGAATGGTTCTTTATATGGAGAAACACCAAAAAGATTGTTCTACCTTAAATCTTCTAGGTAGGTATCTTACTAGGTAGTAGAGACAAACGATGAAGCGTGTTTGTGCCTGCCTGGCCTCTCCCATGCAGTCGGTTCACTGCTCTTGATATCGTTAGGAGGCTGTATTACAAAAATACCTAATTGAAATGTCAATAAATCGCCATACGCCATTATAGTTAAAAAATTACGAAAACATTCAGTCCAAATGTATAAACTAGCCATTTAAATTATCGTTATGCATACAGCGCCATTATTCAAAATTATATAATGAGGTAGAGCTTAATCCAATTTAAAAACGATATTTGGAAATACTGTACGTAATATGGATGATCGCAGAGGCGCATTGCTTTTCTATACCGCTGTTGCATGACATGAATTTCGCATAATTGCAATATAATTCCGTTTTACAATCATTACTACAATATATTTCTTCCGCGCTTTTATTAGGATTCTATAATCGCGTGTTAACGTAACATTTTCTTATAAAAAAAATGTAACGGTTTCATGATTGTGTGATGGAACGGGAGAACCAAACAAGTCTGGAGAATTCCATTAAAATATATAATTAATTTCAAGCGAAGTCTCAATTCTTATACAAAAAGTGATGCAAAAAGTATCACCGATAAATTAGCACTCTAATTGATTGCATCTTTATAAATAATTTAATAGGTGTATTGTCGTCTTTACAATAGATATACTAGTAACATATTTAGTATAGAAGAGTTGTCTGTATCCACTGTATCTGTGCAGTTCAATCGTTTTCAGCTTTTTTGATAGAAAAAAACTGGCGGGTATACATTATGAAAATCCTGATATTAAGAAATAATACTTTAATTCAGTTTTACTTTTGAGCAAAAATTTTGATTCTAAGGGTAATTTTTCTTTGCTTTCCCCTATTTTCTAATACCGTTTATAAAGAAGCCTGTTTAAAGAAATTCTAATCAGAATAATAACATCATAACATCTTAAATCATAACTTTCCATAGTTAAACAAAAATCTGTATATGTAATACATTTATAAGGAATTCCAATATAAAAATTAAACAGATTGTTCTATCAAAATGCAAACAAAGTCAAAGGAATTGTTTAGTTACCGATTAATAATTAAACACATGCAATGTTTTAAGTAATTATAAAACGTAACTAATTACTGCAATTATATATTCCACGCGACATACTTGTGATAACTGCGTCGAAATTGAACTAACATACATTACGATTAAGACATTTATTCGATTACATTTTGGGTATTACAATTTGTCCCAGTAATATCAAAATAGTGTACATAATTCCGTCCAATGGCCGGTTTGAAATATCCGTCGGCGACAATACTAATAAAATACCAGGCGAAATTAAACCAAAATTAATAACTTCGATTCAGATAGTTACAAGTTAACAATTGACGATTACAAATAGTAGGAGTGATACCAAATGGTTTATTTAAGCGGGGCTTTCGGCCGGTTTGATATGAAATCGCCGCCAATACTAGCTAAGTGCTACGAAAGTGGTGCACCACTTTTGTCCATGCTCAGCCGGAGCCACAAAGAGCCGTCCGTACAAATCCCGGCAAGACATTTTCCGTACTGCAGCCACCGATCTCTTTGTACGAGCGCAATCAGCCGCCGGCGTACCCGGCAATTATTCAAAATACATCAGGCAATATTAGATAGGTGGGCCGGCCGATGCGTTTTGCATTGCGAATCAGTCTGACTTTGTGGAAGAGCGACTGGGGAGTACTAGTGTTTATCCGCCGTCACCGGCAGATTGTGGGGCCAGCCTTTTGCTAAATTGTCAGCGCACTTGGGGATTGTCGATGGCGGGACCACGGTTAAAACGTTAATGGCCTTGCGTTATCACAAAACTACGTTAAGGTAAATTGTCGCATGCCAACTAATTGCAGATACGATTCCACTCCCAATACACAATTTAATAAGTCTAATCTATCTATATATATAAAAGAGATATCCAGGTATCTATTGACTCATTACGATATCTCTGAAACCATAAGGCGTAGAGATTTGAAGTTTGGTAGGGATATTCTTTTTGCCGAGTAGAGGTCAGCTAAGAACGGATTTTACGAAATTCCACCCGCAAGGTGGGTTGCGGGCGTGATAACTATTGACTCAACACATAAGGCGTAGGCCTAAATTAATGAAAATGCTACCTATTCAAACCAATGGTAAAAACTTTCAACGCAGACGAAGTCGCGGGTTAAGTTTGCATATATATAAGAGATATCCAGGTATCTATTGGCTCATTACGGTATATCTGGAACCATTAGGCGTAGAGACTGAAATTTGGTAAGAATATTCCTTTTTTGAGTATTCGATTTATTATTTTCTTATTTGAAAAACAATTTGCCAAAATTAATGAAAATGCTACCCAAAAAACATTCCACGCAGACGAAATCGCGGGTTCAGCTAGTAAGTCATGTTAAAATATTATTTTCTTCTAATTATTTATGACTAGCAATGCCCCGCGAGTGCATCCGCGTAAATACCGATGGCTATGGAAAGTCGGACTATAGGTTTATTTTTATTAACATAACAGTTTTATTTCACTTAGTTTTTAATTACTGCATTTCAGATTATTAGATACACACTTACATTCATCATCTAATCAATATACAGATTTTACTTTACAACGTATATCTAACTAATACTAATAAAATAAAAACAAAAATTTGAAATACATTTTTTTTTTTATTAGAGAAGAGATTTATTTGACGTAGTTTTTTTTCTGGAGTTCTACTAATGATACGTTATTCTCTTTAGACTGAGATTTTAAAATTTCGTTATATCTTTTGAAGGGAGTGACCGATTTTAATTATTTAAAAATATTTTACTCGTATTGAAACGGTCTTTTATAAAATATAATTTAATAGGATAACGATTAATACAGAGGTATGAATAATATGGTTTGATAATTGTCAGCGTTTTTATTAACTTTTAAAATGCAAAAAAGTAATTATAGTGACATAACTACGAGTATAGTAGTTGGACATGTTGGCATGACTTTTTTGTAGATATTAATACGTTCTATAATATTTTGGAACATTTTTTGTTCTATCTTTAATAGTTTCCACAGGGCACGCAATAACCGATTTTTTGTTTCGCGCCTTGGGTTACATTTTTCTTAGGGATCCTTATTTTTTTTTGAGAGAATAGTATAGCCTATGTGGCGCAGTGAAATTTTTCCTCTTTATAATATTAGTTTAGATTTAAACGACGAGTTGCGTGTGTATGTTTTCACAATATTTTTTATATCAGCTGTTCCTATTGTTGTCACTCGCGTAGTTCTGGACACCGCGGATATTGAGGATCCAGGAATCCACCCGAAGACACAATCGGTTCAACCATGTAGGAGGAAGCTCTGTGCCATACACACGCTCATAAGAGTTATATATAAAGAGATTTTCGTTTTGTTATTAGTGTTTCGTTTTTTTTTCTTTTCTATAGATTTTGTACCTAGACCAAATCTCACTGAAGTACTTTCCGTCATTAAAAAATATCTGAAAGAGTAAATTGTTTTGTAAATTATAAATTTAATTAATTGTTGTATACCTAATCGTATAAGAACAAAATAAATAAGTATATTGTTTATGAAAAATTATGAAATGTCAATTACTTATATACCATTTACCTAGATTTTCACTATTTTTTTAAGGATGTAATAGCGTATTTTTCGCATTAATAACATGAACACTGTAAACTTTTTGGAACATCGTAATCTAAATGATAAAATACTGAAAGTTATTTTCCTTTGAGTATCACGTCATTTCGGAATGGCGTTGTTAGCTTTTTAAGACCTCTCGATCATTCGCTATTGCAAATAATTTTAAAATAAATAAAAATACGTAAAAAAGATACCCGATTGATATAAATAATTTTATCGTATTTTTATATATCAAAATACCTATTACTATTACATATACTTAATTAAAATGAAAATACTTACAAAGTTCACGTAGCCAGATAAAGGGAAATCCGTATCTCGACAGGCCATTGTAAGTCAATGACGAAATAAAGTAAGCAAAAAAACTAACTACAAATTAAAGTATACTGTTAAGTTATTATTTGTAACTGAAACACTTTTTTTAATAACTTATAACAAAATTTAAGCGCAGATTTTTGTCTTGAAACGCCAAACAGTCGAGTTTAGTCCTTATTCCTCGGTAAATTTAATGCAATTTGGAATAAATCCAATAACATGCGCAACGTGTGCAAACTGAGAACTTTTTACCAAATTAGGTAAACACGGACAACTTTGTAGGTGTGTTAGCAAATTTCTAACGATGCTGAAAATACGTTGGCAATTCAGGCGCCAATAAAGGCCATTACAATACAAATGATCATTGGCGAAATGCTTAACTTGAGGCCTGTGTTCACTCGCATTAGTATTCCCTTTGCGCAGTTTGTAGCCGTGCCGTACATTATTTGTATACACTAAGCATGAAATGTTGCCAAGCAAACGTGTACTATTTGCGTGGAGGTTTAGAAAGCAGACGCGGGGGTGCAGGGAGGCGACGGTGGCGGCTCGCCCCCACTCTGTGTGCCCCCTGAGCCATCCCCCCATGCGTGCACGGATGAGAAACACTCACCCACTCTGAGGTTTCAATATTCCATACCGAAATGCATTCAATTGTAACATTTTTAGACAAATGGAAAAGGAACTTTGTCCCCGCGCGTTCCTTTGATAAAAACTTAAGCGGTCCGATTTGTTTCCTACTTCTTTGTGGTCGTTTAATTTTCCGTCCAAGAGGGAGGACTTGGTCAGCTTTTTATTTGTAGAAAATTTATGTTGGAACATGCAACAAAGCAAACTTGATTCCATATTCGCTTCGAAATCAAATTTTCTTGCTCATACACATAAGATGCAACTGGCTGGATGCTTTAAGGCATTACATATCTATATATATGAACAGGCTGGATCAGTTTTGATGATTTTTTGTGTGTGTGTTCAAGGAATGGTTAACATTGAGAGTTGGATTCGATAAATAACTAATTTCCCTATATTAACGCCGGGACAGATACTATCCGGCTTGTGTAACACATTATGAAAGTGAATATTACTCCAATTTATACTAAACTATGAAAAGCTAATGACATGGATACTGGATTCCGTTATAGGGAAATAATATCAGTTAGAATATCTTTGAATAAATTTTAAAATACTTGTACCATCAGGTACATAATATGTGTTTCTAGTACATATTCCGTATGTAAAATAATACTCGAGCATTCTAAGTAGATACTAATTTAAAAAGCAAGCAGAGATGAGTTCGCTTAGTGAATTTTACCAAGAATAAACGAGCTTAAGTTTTACATATTTTAAAGTAAAAAAAAAAACTAAGCTAGCTAGACCTTTATGCATCAATATCATATTGTAAAGTGCCTTGTGTACGTTGAAGAAATTCAAGTCCTTTGTGTAAACGAGATATTCTAAAACGTATTTTGTCTACACGACGATATCAAAGTGTAAAATAAGGCATTTTAGAAAATATGTCTTTGAAGTTTTATAAACTGTTCCTCCAATTTCCTTGCAGTTTAAAATAACCCTTTTTAGAATCTTACACTGTCGCTTTAAACGTTTAACAATTATATATACATTGGTGAATATATTGCGAGGGACGTTGTTTTTAAAAGATAAATATGTATTACATTTATGTTGAGATTGGTTATTAGGCATTAAAACAAATTACTTATAAATAGCCCACTGCTGGATAGAGGTATCTTTTTACCAAGACTGATTTCGAGCTTCAATCACACTATGGTAGTTTCTTCAAAAAATTAATTACCGTATCTGAAAAACTCAATGGTGAGGTGTGAATATATTGTAAGTATCACAAAAATTTTATATAGAGCACTTAGAGATACCTGCCCGCAACTGCTACTATTACGTGTAGCTCGCCCCCTAGAAACATCTTGTTATATTGAATATTTATTCAATAGTTATTTTAATCCTTTATTTCATTGCACTTGATGTTAATACAGATTATTCAAATATTAATTCATTATTTATGAAAGTTGTTCATCGCCATCTCTCGAAAGCTCGCCTAAAGAGTTGAAATGTTTTTTTACGTAATGGCTTTAAGAAGTTTGTATTGATCTCGGTATTGACTTATAATGTTTTTATAGTAAGTTATTTAGTTACACAGACGAGTTATTTAGGCTTACGTCAGTAATAATAGCATTTTGAACAAATGGAATCTTCGTTTCGCATTGACAGAGCTCTAGTTTTATTGTAAAAAAATTCATCCATTTAAGACATGGCTTAGGACGTAAGTAATTGAAAAATGAAAAGAGCAGAATTTAATATCTTATCCCCGTACAATTTCTCTCAAGAGTATAAAAGAAATTGTGCTCCTCCATATTTATAAAATGAAATATCTTTTATGGGATTTCTATTTACATAGACGTATTACAATTAAAATCAATATATTGTTATTGGTTTTATTTTGATAAAAGAATAAACTATATTTTTTCCTATTAATAAAAAAAATTAAAAGAATAACTTAAAAGTAATGTTTTTTATTGCTAAATTCAAATCTAGATTATTTAATTAAATATTTGGAAAGATATTTTCAAAAACTATTAAAAATAATTATCTATCTTAGAAAGAGTATCTTAAGTGACACGTGTATATGACGGTAGTAGAATAATTTCAGGAACCATAACTACTGCATATTGAAGAATTACTGGTAAGAAACCACCACGAACATGTCAATAATGAAAGACCATTAAAATGTAGAATTGTGAAATTAATAATATGTTCGTTAACTTTTTACTAGTAACACATGCTTTTAGCGTTTTTGGACATATTAGAGTCATTTCGTTAAAGCAGATAATTCAATAAGCTTGCATTGATTTAAGCGCACGTTATGATGGTTATTTCATTCTGCTGATGCCAATTTTCGAGGTGTCAACTTTGTAAAGTACATGTTTGTGACAGATTGTACGTCGAGTATCTCAACCTGACACCACTTTTCGGTTAAATAAAATCATGACGTCCCCCTCCTGTTGCGTTCAAAATAAAACCATTGCCATGTGCCTGACTAGAAGAGCTGTTCAAAATAAAATCATTCATAAGTAATGCCATCTTCGACGGCGTCGCTGGCGAAATGTTGCGTGTAATCGCTTCTTCGGTTACCGGCAGGGAAATATCAGCAAACTGTATTCTACATTGGTCCGTATCTGGACTAGTATAATGCGTCGTGTAGAAAGCCTGAAAGGTAAATTACCTCTAAACCGATTAGCGCGCTTCATTGGTATCATCACTTACCATCCGGGAGATTACAATCAAGCGTTAATCTGTCAGCAAAGAAATACCATTTCCATTTGAAGTATTACTTAGAAGGTATAAAAGGGCAAAGTTAGAGTTTACTCCTAGTAAGTAGCAGCCCATTAACGTCCCACTGCTGGGCACAGGCGTCCTCATTCATATGAGAGAGGGTTTTTAGAGCATAGACCCACCACGCTGCTCCACTGCGGATTGGCAGGCATGGTACACCAGTGCAGTCTCTATTCCTTCACTCTCATAGTCCGCTGTGAAGGGAATCCGACAGGACCGGAGAGAGATCAGGCGCAGGACCGACGGCTTAACGTGCTCTCCGAGGCACGGGGGTGGATCACACCGCCAACTTCCCAACTTCGGGCAAATATTTAGAAAATGTTAATAGAAAAGTCAATATCGAATTGGCCCGACCCGAGATTCGAATCCAGGACCATGCTAACCACTAGACCAATGAGGCAGTTACTCCTAGTAAATTACTTAAATACATTTCAAAATACATTGTAAACGTGATGATGGCCAAAAGATACTTCTTAGAACACTGTCTCTCTCTTAACACTTACTAGGTGAACCCGCGACTTGGTCTGTGTGGAATGTTTTTTTTTAGGTATCAGTTTCATTAATTTAGGCAATTTGATTTAAAAATAAGAAACATGCATAACACCCCCGTAACCCCACTTGCGGGTGGAATTTCGTAAAATCAGTTCTTAGCTGACCTCTACTCGGCAGGAGTAATATTCCTACCAAGATATCGTGATGAATCAATAGATATCCCTTATATATATATATATGTATGTAAGAGTTTAAAATGTCGTTCTTTGAGCTGTTAATATATAGTTGTCTTGTCAAAAATAAGTTTTATAATAAGAAATAATAAACGCAGTCGAAAGTTTGTTTTTAAATTAAAGGAAATATCTATATTCTATATTATATCTATATATCTATATTAAATATCTATATTGGCACTTACTGTTGCGATTTAATTGGTCTCGTGCAAAAGACGTATCTGTATTAGAGATTGAACGCCTTGGCTGAAATGCTGCCAGGAGGGCATTCCTAGAAAAATTCTATAAAGCCCATTAGATGATTTTTGGCTAAAACAAATCCATTTGGGGAATAACTTTTTACCTCTTTTATTTTAACTCAAATTCTATTTTTTAGGGCTTGCTCAAATGCGGTTGGCTTGCGCGTTCTTACTTTGGATATTAAAGCATCCACCAAATAATGTGCAGGAAGTGGATTAAATTTTAAATTATATTTTTATTTTATGATAATCCGAAAATATACCAAAAACTATAAATGATTTATATTATCTATCTATAAGCTGTTTTCGGTGGTGTCATCCGCATAGTTCACGATCCCGTGGTGATATGAGTAAATTCGTTTTCGCTCGAATTTTCAATCTAAACCTTGCTGAATCCATCTGAAGACACACAAAAATTAATATATATAAATTCCCTGTTTCAGTGTTTAATCGCGTGAACTCCGAAAGAACTCAACTTTGAGGATGGATGAGGATTTTTTAATTTTACTGGTGTTATTCCGACTTAGAAAACATTTCATTTTAATTTATAATCACTTTTATATTGAAATATTTAGAGACTATTAGTAGATCTGCTTAATTTACATATGCATCAAATACATGGATCCGTATTTTAAGTCCCAAGTTTAAATAAACGCAGACAAAGAAGCGTGTCAGCTATGGTTTTATAAAAGACAATAAACACAGTTGATTTTTTTTGTATATTTTTAAATGAAATGTGGCTATAGCATCATGGTTGATATTCATTTAGCGTAGTTTGGTGTGTAGTTCAGAGCATTATTTACGCGAGACAATGAGGTGGGGGCTTAGGAAGGGTGCAGGCATCGGATCTTTTGTCAACATTATCACTATGAAACGGATGTCAAAACCGCGGTCACTGTGTATTGATAGTTCTCTGAAACGATATATTTAGATTCTTGTCCGACACAAATAATATTACGACGAGTTTTTAGATTTTATATAGCACTTTACGAATAGTGGTCGTCCAGTGGTTGACATTTGACCATAATTAATTTAAATTAAATTTTGAACATTATTAAGGTCCTATTGTCAAAGAAATATAATGTTACTCAAGAAGCTACAGGCTTATGAAAGACTATATTCAAGAAAGTTGTTGCAATAATCTATTTATGGAAAAATAAGTAGTTACATTCCTATTCCACGAGTACATGGCGTTTGGCATAGGTCTGTATATTTCAATCTATTGTAGTGTATGTAATATTGTTTTTATTGATTTAATGTATTTTATAGGCATAACTTTAAAAAAAATATCATTCTACACTCCTTCTCGATATAAATTAATGCTTCACGTAGTAATATATAGATTACTAGCTGAACCCGCGACTTCGTCTGCGTCGAATGTCTTTTGGGCCGCATTTTCATTAATTGAGGCAAATTGTAACACAAATAAGAAACATACATATAACACCCCGCAACCCCCTTTGCGGGTGGAATTTCCTAAAACCCGTCTTTATCTGACCTCTACTCGACAAAAGGAATAATCCTACCAAATTTCAAGTCTCTACGCCTTATGGTTCCAGAGATATCGTGATATGTCAATAGATACCTGGATATTTCTTATGTAACTTTATGATAAATGGAGTAGGTACTAAAATTTACTACATTAGTAAGTTTAGCGTAATCTTAAATGCAATATTATTGTGTGCAAACATTTATGGTGAATATTACTTGTGTTTGCTAATTCGCATTCTTGTTGGCATCGAAATCCTAATTGCATTGAATATATTTGAACTAATGAAATAAGTTATTTACAGGTTGCTGAATCGCATTTACTCACCATGAAATCTTTTAAAGTATACGATTGACTACAAATAATGAGGTCCTGGATTTCAGTCCTAATGGCTAATGCAGAATTGTATTTTCTAATTAGCAATTTTGGGAAGATGGAGATGTGTTACAGCGCCGTGCCTCGGATAGCACGTTAAGCTATCGACCTTGCGTCTTATTTGTCGTCTAATTGGACTATAAGAGTGGGAGAGAGATCAATTGTGTTTGCATGATCTGCTCAGAATGTGAATTTGATCTCTCAGGAATATCTGCACGAGATTAACCAGTTGCACGTCCCTGCTTATTGTCACTTCAGCTTCGTGTTTCGTAGGCCTATGTCGGTGACATTGGTTTTTCTATTTAATTTTCTCATTTCTGATTTGAACGCGTAGAGTAACTACGAATCCTTCTCGGATTATCGATATTTGACGAAATTTATCTTCTTCTCCATGTCCCTTTTTAGACCTTGTTGAGAAACTTAGCTGAGGTTATCGAGCATTTCATTGAGATCTACCAGTCTCTGCCACAATGACCACGTCATCGGCAAACCGTAGATGAGTGATGTCGATGCCCAGTCTGATCCCTTTCATAAGCTTAAAGAGGTCCTCCAGCTCCGCGGTGAGGTGTTTTGGGGAGATAAGATCTCCTTGTCGCACTCCATGCTGCAGTTGAATAGATCCTGTGCTTTGGCCGTTTGTTATTGAAGTAAAGAGACGTTATATCCTTACTATCTGTAACATTGTGTTATTATTATACACATTTAGCTTCTATTTGGTAACCCATTACAAAATTAATTTATCATTTTGACCTGAGGTTAAAGACTGTCATTACTTATAATTGATAATAACCGGAACCGTTTAATAAGCGTTTTCAACTACCCAATAAAAGTAATCGATTCATTTAATAGTGATGAATTATAGAACTACGTGTCCAATTTACCTACGTGGGAAGTATATAAGTTTTTTTATACTATTTAGTATAAGTAATGGTACAGCCTGTAAACTGTTACAATTAAATCTATCGTTCCCGGGGAAATGTTGGATGTCAACGAAAATAAATGGCGTTAGTTTTATTAGGAAATTCCTATGAAAACTGAGATCAGAGGATAACGATTAATTGAAAGCGCAACATGGCCGGATTTTGTTACACCTTATATAAAAATATACAATTATATTTACTAACAATAATAATTTGGAGTTCTATTAGTTATACTTTGCCGGATGTTTACCACAAAGTTCTTTCCGAGACGTGGCATTTTGAAAATAAATAGAAAAATTGTTAGTTCGTTGAGTCAGACAAAGAAATCTATTATTCATGGTTAGCAAATGAACGTATAAATTGGGCAAAGTCGGGGAGCGGGCCTGTGCGACCATAATTTGAGCGTGTAATCGGAGTGGGATGCATATTGGGTGCAATATTTAAGCGAATCAGACGATAAATTTTAGTCCGCAGTCGGCTTGCACTTGATGATTCACGAGGACTAGATTACTCGAAATAGATTTTACTAAATAAATATATAATTCGGACAATACATTTTTAACACCAAATATCAGATAATGGTCTTATAATTCGAAAGTGATTTTTTAACTCCATTTTGAGTAAATAATATTTAGAATTTTTAATTTTCTTCGTATATAAAAGTAATTTACCAGGTCTTCGAATTATTTAGAGAATAAGTGTTTTTCCTCTAACATAAACCTAAAGAAATAGATTTAATTTTTATTCTGTTAAATCTTTCTATATAACAAATACAAGTTTTGAAAAATAGCAGAGAACCAGGAAGATTTACTCAAAAAAGCTTAATTTCTGCAAACAAAGCTCAAAATATTTAAATTTCAGGTAGAAAAAAATACGCCATGTTAAATACTATTTAAAAAAAGTTGCTAATACCTAACAAATTAGCAACGTTAAAAACGAACGCAAACAATGAAATGGGGTATAAAAAAACGATTTACAATTTCATTACGTTGCATTTTAAAGTAATATCTTGCCGTAGGCGAATTATAGCTGAATATTCAACGAGCAAACGGTCGCGGATAAGCGTGTATGCATCAAATATTGTATTATTAAAGTCCCTATTTAAATAGCAATACGGTTTTTTCCCCCGTCGGAAACTGCCTCATAAAATATGAACCACTCCTGTTAAACGATTCAGCCTATAAACGGTATAGCGCACGTTTAAACTACAGATACTCAAAATTAAAACTGTTATAACACAGTCGGTGAAAATTAAATGAAAAAGACTTTGAATAAGTTCATAATTTAAGGACCGGCAAACGCGGCCCGAGTACGAAACGCGGCTTGTCAGCTATGGGGATGATTTTAATATGCGCCTCGCCAGATAAAAAAACTTGGCCTTGCTTTGAAAAGTAAAACACTCGGTTTTTTTATAAGCGTAGTCCGCTTGGCGTGTGTACGAGTGAACAAATGTTGCCGCACTCGTGTGAAAATCAAGCTAAATGTTATCAAATAAATTTGCGGATTAGGCGCGTTTATATTTCGCACCAGTAAATGCCCGCGATTTCGTCTGTCTTGTGTAACTTTTTTGCCGTGAGACTGTATTCCCTTACCTACTTGTGGGCTAATATTTTCAGTGTAGTGGTAGGTTCACATTGCTACCTATGATTGCAAATACACTTTCAATGGGATTCACTTGACATTGTGATATTTGAATAGGCTTTTTCTAAAATGTAAAGAAATATAAGAACGTGCAAAATTTTTCAGAACTTCACCGCTTGAGTAAAAAAATATTCCTATAAAAATTTAATAAGTAAAATAAGTCTAAATGACTTGAAATTTTTTTCGTCTTATTTAAGTTATCTTGTGTATTACAGTTGTAATACGCGCAATACAGTCGGAGTATTTAATCTTCCTCGTAATCGTCTTTATGTATTTTTGATAAATGAATACCGATAAACCATAATACCCGGAGATAAAGTGAACTATAACATAATAAAATAAATATAGAGTGGACAAAATACCATTCGATTTTTTTACGCCAAAACACATCTCTGACTCCAAACGTAAACGGTAAATACCTTAGCCTTGCCATTTGCCTAGAGCGTATTCAAACTCTATAGGCGTATCAAATTAGTCTTTTCCTGAAAATGAAAATTGAATGAATGCGAAAAAGGATGCATTGTCTCGTTTTTCCGCTCAATTTCTAAGCACCTTGTGGCAAATCCATCATAAGCGGGTGGGTTAGAAAATAAAGAATTTCCTCTCACACGAGCGTCGTACGTCCGGTCGTCGACATCTAATTTTTATAATAGAACAAAAGGAGCAAACAATGGTGCCGAGATATAGGCAGAACCGCAACATAAAGCAAGCGAGCTCATGTTTGATTGAACGCATAAGAATGTGGGGTTCACACTAAGCCAGCGTGGCCATTCATTCTCAACTTCAAAGGATTTATCCTCGTTTTTAATTAATACAGTCCCAATAACAATGCCAGCGTTTCAGCTTTTAATATTAAACTAGTAGTTCAGGTAGTAATCTGAACTACAAATATACATTATATAGTATAAATTGGTAAATATTAACTTATAATAATGCAAGAAATGATGTTTGTTACAATAGACTAATTTTTTAAAATTTAATTTAATATATATGAATAGGCGTTTGGAAAATTTGTTTGAGAATGGATCTGTTATCAAAAATTGTCAAAAGGTAAGTTCTTTTTCAATTAATTGTCTTGATACTTTAATAGTAATTTGTGAGGATGAGCTCTTCAGTCATTATTACTCCAACTTTATGACATTTTCCTTGACAATGTTTGAAAGACGAAGCGAAGACGAATAAAATTATATTAATCGGAGAATGACTTATGAATAAGCTAATTAATACGACTTTTATGTGGAACTTTGGAAAAATTGTCCGAGTTCACTCTGTTTTCAGTTGGCAACCCTAAGAAGAGCCAAAGTAGGTTAGAAGGAGATAGATATAAGGGAGAGCGGGACGACGACATCGCAATTACCTCGTGAGATTGTTGAATAAATTTACATTCAGTTGATTGAAATAATAATGAAATTGCTACGGCACACTCCGTAGCTTCGTACGCAATATTTAAATTAATAATAAAATCATAATGTTACACAAATCGCGCATGTGATACGCGCCGCCATCTCTATGATAATTAGGTTCTTTCTCATCCCGTCTTTTGTTTTGAATTATTCAAATTTTGATTTGAAATATTCTGAGTATTTTATTTGACTCCCGTTGAATGTAATTTGACAGATGTTTGAAATAATTTTTGTCAAGAAAGTATTTCTTAGGAAGGATAAACGAAATTCCCGGCCACCAAGTGGAATTATGGGGGCAATCCGGATCGAATTGTCAATTTAAAGTATTCAGGAATCCATCTGAACTCACATCAAATTGTATCACAATCAGACCAACTCTTTAAAAGAAGTTCAGACAAATACACACCTACAGAAAAAATATATAGTAAGATAAACTGTATTACTATGAGAAAAAATATCTGAATTTATATCAAGTCATCAGTTATCCACTTCGTATAAACAAAGAAAGCGTGTAAGAATTTCTGAGTAAAAAATATGAAAGGGCTGCCTCTCAATTGTTTTCATAATATAATTTGAAAGTGTTTGGAGATTTTCTAAAGAAAATTGGATTTTAAATTGATTTTCACTTAAAAAAATGTCATTTATTAGTGGGAGAAAATTTTCACCGTCATTTTAATTTTAAAAGAGTGCTTACTTTTTACACCTTTATAAAATTGTTGTGGGTTTATAATAATTAATTATTTTCCTATAACAAGAACTTGGAACTATTTTAAGATATGATCCAAATTCAAGTAGGCTTTTAAATTATCAAATATAGATTTTTCTACACATAAAATCCAAAGTAGTGATAATGATATTAAGTTCTAAGTAGAGCCCACAAAAAACTCTTTTCACTATTCACTGGCAAAAAGCTACTATTATTAAAAAGTATATACATGTAGGCTGCTTATTGTGGCGAAATTCCTACAGGCACGGAAAATTGAATTGTTTTTGCTGCATTTTGAATTCTGGAATACTCTGGTGAATTCATTATCGTGAGATTAATTATACTCATTATTAAGAGAAATCCGTTACAATTGAACAAGTCATATAGTAAAAAAAACACGACGACTTTGTTGATATAATTATGTGAGTATTCGATTCGCTAACATATGAAATCAAATCAAATCAAAATATTCTTTATTCAAGTAGGCTCAAAAAGCATTTTTGAATCGACGGTAGTCCGTCCGTTGGTTATAAATCATTCACCGGAGCAAGCTGATCCCGCTGAGAAGAAACTGGCAAGTAACTCAACGGTTACCCCTTTAAACATAGTTTTTGTACGTTACAATGTGTTTAGCTTTCATGTGCAAATGGAATTAAGTCCAAACATCTTTGTCATTGAAAAAATCTTCAGTATTATAATATGCTTTTTGGAATAGGACGTTTATTATATTTCTTAAAATTATGTGGAGGCAAATCTAACACTGATTTAGGTATCTTATTAAAAATGCGTATGCTCAACCCGACAAATGATTTCTGAACCTTCTTCACTCTGAAATATGGAATTATAAGTTTGTTTTTTTTCTTGTATTAAAATTGTGTGTTTCACTTTTTTTACCGTATAAATTGTATATTATCACGGATATATAATATCTTATATATAATAATTATTATTAATAATATCTTATTAAATATATATTGCGAGGATACTGTGAGAATTGATGTTTCTTTAAATTTATCTCTTAGAGACACGAGATCCTTATTGATATATGGCCCGTATTGCTCTTTTTTGTAAAATAAATATAGTTTCAATTGCCGCCGCCTTAGCCCATAACAGTATGTCGTAAGATATAATGCTATGAAAATAAGCTAAGTACACCATTTTTACAATTTCAACATCAGTGTATTGTCTAACTTTTCTAACAGCAAATGCAGCGGAATTAAGTTTAATCGTCAGTCTGAATATGGGCGCCCCACTGAAGCCCATAGGCCCATGGGGTTCTATTTCCGGCATGGACAATTTGAGATATTGTATTATGTAATTTTTCTAGGTCTAGTGGAAGGCTTCGGCCGTAATTTTTTACTTAAGAAGTGCAGCCCAGCAAGTAACCTCCTACAATGTCAGTGCGCTAGCATCTTAGACTGCATCCTTCCGGCGAGATCACAACTAAGCGCTAAATTGTCCACAGAAAGAGATCTAAACATATAGTAAAAAGTTTCATTAATCGAGACTGGCTTAATACACACTCTAATACCCAATACCGTGTATTGGGTATTTTGAACTATAGTTTTCCCATAATCAAAATACACACAGGTTTTGTTTTGATAATATTAAAATATGACAATTAAAATTTAGACACATTTTTCACAACAGCCTCATATACTATTTATGCTAGAGACGCCGGGGCCTAATATTTCATTACATATATAATGATAAACCTGTCAGTCTGCAGTGTGTGTCACAGACCAAATTTTGTTTGTAAAAATATAACTTGAAACTGAAACATTCAATGAATATATTCTTACGTTTAGGGATATACTAAGTCATCATTACTGTATATTTTGGTAGGACAAAGTAATGTATATATAACCTGACTACTTTTAATAACCCTTACTCTACCTCAAGTCGTGGGATCATCATGAAAAAGACTAAACCCCAATTTTTTAACATACCCGCAGCTTTTATTCACTTTTCAATGTATGCTTCATAGTAAGCATATAAATTATAAATCATAAGTACATTACTGCGTACAAAATTAAATGTAAGCTAAGTAGCAGCCTATTAACATCCCATAGCTGGGCACAAGCCTTTCCACTCGTAGAACTGGATTTTACATACTCCACCATGCTGCTCCACTGCGAGTTGGGGTTGCGAGTACAAGATTGGATTCCAAATAAATAGATAAATACATATAATATGCGGTAAACTAGCAACAATAAATATTCAAGAAAACAAAGTTTACATAGGAAATGTTTGTGAAAAGCATCAATGTGGAGTTTCTAAGAAACATAATCCTTGACCTGACTCAAGGGTCAACAGAACGTCGGACGTATCTGTATCTATTCGAACGGAAAAATCGGGCGACCGCGTGAGTCGAGATTCGGCCAGTTTACTAGGCGCTGGCTTTCAAGGTATATTCTTTATACATTGTGGGTCTGGATAAACTGGTGCGTTTGTTCCGACCCTGACCTAGCGCAAGTGCTGGGCGGGTCACGCGGCGGGTGGGAGGGTAGACAGGGCATTCACCTTGAGACAAACGATACAACGATCGCGAGCTTGAAGGGGAAATACCTACAATCTCCGATTTTGCGTCTCCCTATTGCTTTTTATCCTTTCCCTGTATGCTTTGATCTAAATTCCTTAACTTATCCTCATGTTTACAAACATACACTTGTCATTTGTTTATTTTAAGAAAAATGATCTAAAACAAATGAACCTTAAAAGAGCTTTATTAAAATATATTAACGATATTCCAAAAAACTTGAATATCTGAGGGATGTAAATAATTTGTATAGATAACCTTTTCTGTATGTTAGAGTATATTGAGAAAACTAAAACTATCATTGTTTACTTTTAATAATTTTGACTTCATCTTTATTTAAGATAGAGATAACGATTATTATTTGAAGAAAACTGTGCTAATATTTATGTAAATTCGCTAAGTTCTTGTTCTTACTCGTACAGAATTTTGCTAAATATTATGTCAAAAGAGTATCCAATTTTATAATCGTGATAAACCATATTATTTTATACATTACAACTTTCAGTTTTTGTCCATTGGTTAATAGTGATTATATACGGTTATACAAACAATTTCATTTCATTTTCTTTTGTTGTACTATATTTGTGATGTTTAACAGCGTAAATTGGCGAAAATGTTACTGTTATTATTACGATAGGCATATTCTCAATTTTTTTTCACTATCGCTTCTGTTGAAAGACAGCGAAAATTGGCGTCATAAAAGCCTTAACGTATAACAAAAGGCTTTTCGATTGGTAACTCTGTTGGTAGAAAGAGATTAGCAAATGGAATTGATTTCGCTTAGCCCCTAATAAAGAACTCATTCTTTAAAGCTCCACGGTTTGTTGCGGATTCGAAAAAGAAAAAAATGTTTCTTTATTGTTGGCAAGTTAAAGTTTGACAGTAATCTCATCTGATAAGTTGATACAGTTTAGGATGAAAGTGTCTGGATGTGGTAAGAAGTGATGAAACTTTAACACACATTTTCTTGCTCTTTGCTTGTCAGGTAGTAAGTACCACGGCCGAATCTAGCCACCATTCCAAACTAAGACAAACTGGATAATGAATTTATTTTAATATTCCCAGTTGAGAATTGAAACCATGGCATTCTACTAGCAGTACTCACACCATCGCCAAAAGCGTTAAAAAAATTCATTACGTAATTGTTTTTATTTGTGATAAATATACTCAGTCGCAGGTTTATGAAAACAAATTTGAATGCCTTTGGAAATAATATAAAAGGGTCAAATGGTCAAAAAGTTGTCAAATGACTTCAAATAAATAACATACATTGCATCCAAGCCTCGAATTTTACTTATACATAGATTGTATTAAAGGAAAACCAAGAACATTACAATATTTGTATATTGACATACAATATTTTAATAAATCTGAAAGAAAATTGAAAATATAATCAGAATGCTTTTGAAGAAAGGCAAATAAGAAATCTGTATTATAGGACTCACATCTTTGTATTGCTGTTAGAATACTTTAATTTATTTTTCTTATAACTGATATCGGATGGCGTCATATCTATATGTTTGATTCCGCTAAATTCAAAACAGCCTGATTGAGTTACTTTATAAATATGCTGATTTTATAGAGAATAAAGTGCGCTACTTTATTGAATTACCATGGATACAGGAAATTAGTTTGACCTATATGTTATTAGTTTGTATGAAATAGATTGACCTATTTTGGTAGTCTGATAACATATAATATAAGGCTACACCACGAAAGTATGATATGGACAGCTAAAGATTAGATAATACACAAGATTGGTCGCGTTGGATTAATTCACTGCCAAATGGTGTTCAGCGAGTGTAATATAAATGACGGTACAGGTGTAGGTGTAAAATTGCCATTTCCACGTTCGGATACGTCGACATCAAAGACACTTGATGATTAGTTGTGAGGAAGTGTATAAAGTAGGACGTGGCAAAGTGACCGGGATATAAGCATCCGTTCGCATCCTAGCTAAACGACTAACGACCTGAATGAATTAGCCTTATTTTATGTTCCCGTCGCGTTATTTTGAACGTCGATAGTGGAGCTGTTCTCCAAGATATTTTTTATTGCTAACAAGTAAACGCTTATCTGTAATATCATTTAATGGTAAGTAATAAAGTTTAAGATGGAAACGCGTTAATCTGATAAGAGGATATTTACGCAATTTTTTTGCTTGACGGCACGTTTGCAGTTAGTACTATAACGCCCGAATCCACGCAGTAGTTCAGACTCAGACAAATTATAATATGCAATTTCCTGAATTTTCCCCCAAAACTTCTGCTAGCGAATTAAGTACTCACACCACTGCGCCAACCAAGTCGTCAATATATATTGCATCATTCATTTATTTACAAGCAACTCGGCTTCGCTTCGCAATGATTCTATTTGTATTTACGATTAAGTTACCTACGATACGAACGAGAAGTTACTTACGATTCCATCGAAGAGTAAGTAACTTCTATACTTTTCTATTCTTTTAAGGCAATATTTTTAATTGAAGAAAGGATTTCTTCAATTAAAAATATTGCCTTAAAATTAATCGAAACTGTGTTAAAAGAAATATTCTGTTCAAAAATATGTAAATGAAAGCGAAAAGCGATCGCACGTCTCGAAATTTGTAAGATTTTGCGACGTAATTGCTATCTATGATCTCGATAGGTTTAAGATGGAAAATATAACTGGACAATTTAAAAGGAAAGTCAGAAAATTAGTTTGAAGCAATCATAATCGTATGTATAGATAAATTTTATGTCGATAAGCAAACTGATTGTTACAATGTTTTGGTAAGTATATTTCTTCATTATACAGGTGCTTAAAAATATTTTTTTCCAGTGTAAAGTACGTAGTTAGAACTATAAAATTATATGGAAATAGACATGATACTCTATAAAAAGTGCATGGTTTCTTTGCTGGTAATAGTAAAGCCAATGCACAGATAATATGTGCAAATGGTGGAACTTCACTCGTCGATGATAGAAACGTCAAGTATACGTCTAAAGGTTACTAAGCAATTATGTGCTAATTAGGAAAAAGAGACGACTCTATTAAATGGTATGTGAATACTTCAATAAAAACTTTCATGTCTAGTTATGACTTCAATATTAATTTTCAAATATAGCAAAACAAAGACAATGTGTTTCTTCTAGAGATTTTATAGAATTCACTGTATTAACAATGAAGGACGATAAATTACTTCTTTGCACGTTATTTTCGAATGAAATGATGTTATTAATTACTTTGCTGCGTGTCTAGGCTGGGCAAGTTTAAGTAATAATAATCCTTTTCTAAATAAATTTCGGCCACTGGAGCCAACGTAAGGAAGAAATTAGTCTCTTGACTTAGATATTATAGAGCGCAAGTGTTTGCGGTAATAAGAGACGGCCCTGGATTCGTTTTCATCAGCCTCTATTATAATCCGACAGAAAGGAAGACAGATCAGACCAGGACCCATAGCTTAACGTACCCTCCGACGGACAGGGATGTAGCAAACCGCCACTTTTCCAACAGCCAATCTATTGAACAAATTAGTCTCTTGACTATGAGAGATTATAGAGCACAAGTGTATGCGGTAACACTAGTTGATCCTGCATTCTTTTACATCGGCCTATATTATAATCCGACTGAAAGGAAGATATATCAACACCAGGACACATGGCGTACCCTCCGTGGTACAGAGATGTGGCAAACCGCCACCTTCCCAACTTCGGGAAGTACTGATAACTTCTAATATAATATCGTATATTCATTTTTGAATTGATCTGGCTTGGAACTCCAACCCAACCCCATGAACTTTAGCTGAACATTAGACCAATGAGGCACTAGTTTAAGGAACATCATATTCAACCACGTTTATACAAGAGTCAAAGTCATGTTTTCCATAAAAAAAGCTCAATGTTAAATTTTAATTAAGTAAATATGATAAAAACTTATTAGGAGGGCGTAAAATGATCTTCATAATGGTAAGAGATGATAAAGTCTATGATGGTAGCCTTGTAAGAGCCTGTATCTCTTAATGATTTCTAAACAGCATCCCGGACAATAACTAAATGGATTGCCTGGCGAATTTTAGTACTCAGTTGTGTCGCTACCTGATTAGACAATCGTTTGGGGTTTCGTGTCTTTTGCCTCCCATTTACCCAGTTAAAATATGTCTCCCTAGGTTAGCTCTAGGCCTTCGCGCGAGATGTCTTAAGAACAGTACTATGCGCTTTAAGAATATCGCGAAAAACCTTTGAGTAACTTTCAGCTCTTCTAAAATAGAGACATTCAGCGTGCAGTCCAGGGGATACGCAGCACTCGTCGCCAACACTACCTTTCAAAAGAGTCTACATATCGCCTATCAATGGCCTGAGTGTCCAGACTTCTGAGTCATATACATAGTATTTTCCAAAATGCGAAAATTAAATCCGTAGACTCTGCTAGGGAATTTTTTTAGTATCAGGACTTAAATTAATAACAATTTAGATATTGAAAATAAAAAAGTTGTTCGAAGAAGTAGATGGATTAATGTCTTTGTTTTTATATAAAAAAGGAGTCTTTAATACACAATGCCTGCATTAAGTTTCCCTCTTGGGGGAGGAAAGTGTGAAAATATCTACGCTTGTAGAACTATAGTAATGGTAACACCTTATTGTAGTTCCCTTTCTTTTCTACGACTAGTGAATAAAATCTTACACCTTAGACATATTTATAAAGAATATTTCATTATATTTTTTTCTCTGGGTTTTCCTAAATAAACTATTCGATTATGATGAATGAAAATACAAAGTAAAAAGACAATTTTGGCATGTTTTTTCTGGTATATGTTAATAGTAACATAGATTCGAGTACAGAAGTCTTATTTATAGCCAAGTTATTCTAAACCAGAAATTAAAAATATGAATTTCCGAACTATGTTGGGGAAAGACGTTACTTAATTTGTGATGGCTTACCTGGTCTGCTATTTGACCTCAGATATAATAAAATAGTTAATAAATAGTTTTTTATCATCGCCAAATAAATTCGTCTTGAAAGTATTGCATAGATTGCAACGGCAAATTATTTTAAATACTCGACTTTGACTAACCTAATATATCAGTCCTGTCCTTGATATAAATATTTATAAATGCTTTTGTGTAAACTTCGTGACCACATGGTTCTGTGAGCATTTCCAATTAGAGAAGACTAAGCAATATATAATTATATTTTACATAAATATTTACAGATACATTCCGGGTACTCATCGTGTAATTATAGAAAGTCGGAGTAGAGAAACCGTTAAGATGTTATTAAATACAATTATCAACTGAAGTGTAAATTCTTATTGATTATTTATAAGAATGAAAACGCGAAACGATGTAATATATATATATTTAATTCTTATAGAATACAAAAAAATAATATTCATCGATCCCCTTGTTAAACTGTATCATTTTATAAATTTTTATTTAATATGGAATGTAAATACGGCATTAATACATTTTTGAAACACCACAAAAATTTGTGAGACTTCAATAATATATTAAATTTGTTAAGTCTTCAATTGAAATAAACTCTTTATTCACGCGTATATACGAGGCGGAAATAGCAAAGCTTTACTTGGAAAAATATACATTTTTGTTTTTTTTTATTGCTGATAGCTTAGCGCTTGACTGTAAAGTAGACGCGCTAATTTTGTAAAAAGTAATTTACCACTTATGGTTTCTACACAGCATACTAGAATGTAAATGTTTTGCTTGTTGGCACATCTTTGCTGGTAGGTTATTTACTAGCCACACCAGAAGCTTCTCACCAATCTGGACGACTTAGTCAAAATAGCGAACCCAAAATATTTCCTAGTGAAGTGAATTCCATAAACATTCAGTACATTTCCTGGATCAGAAGCGGAGATAGTCGTGTTCTCATCTACTAAAGAAACTAAGTATAATCGACGCAATATGATAAACAGCATCGACCGAATAATCATTCAAACGAGTAACTCCCTCACTCTCAACCAAAGCGATAGAGAGACGCGATTAATGCAAATCTCAGCAGCCACCTGAAGAAGCGATGAGATTTTCACACCCGCGTTATGTGATTAGGAGACAAGTACTCAAATGACAATCTTTAATACTCAAATGACAATCTATTACAAAATACTAAATAAATACGATATATACATTGATATGCGCAAACCATTAAAATATATTTTCGTATTAATGAATACCGTGACAGATTTTTGTTAAGAGTATTGCTGTACGCCTAATAACATAATCACCTACACTTTAACGTCACGATGATAAACCAAGGGATTTCTACACATAAAGCCCCAATTTTTTTATTTCCTGCTGAGGTCAAGCTTCTACTATTAGATATTTGGTAGTGCTATAATAATAATTATGAAGAAAATAATTTTTGCAGAATGAAACATAACTGGAGTTAGAAATTATGTCTTTTTAAACCTTTATGACAAGCGGTTGGTCAGGAATTGGCAACTGAAATAAAACTTTTGCTTGGACAATGTCTGTCAAGGGAGTTAAACTTTAGTGATAAAGTGAACGCGGAATTCCGGCTATGGCGAGCTTAACGCAGGTGGATTAATTGAATAAGATTAGTACGCCGCAATCTCCATTGCGTTTCGTTCAAAGCTAATTCTCGTTGGTAGACACACGTCGTTGACGCTTTTCGTCACTAGCTCCGAAAGCACTTTTGAAGCGTCAAGCGCGCCTCGCAAGGGGGCCGCCCCCACCCCGACCGAGTTCGAAAAAAGGCGATGCACTTCGAATTGTTCCTTTTATGTCCACGATCGATCGTTTCGGCAAAGGAGCGAATTTTATCTGTCCGGAGCGTACCATAGTTACGCCACACTTACACGGCTCCGTAATTGGGGGGTCCCGAGCTTCGATTAGGAAAATGGAGAACTTTTGTAGAAACCGTTATTACGTCACAGCTCATGTTTCTGCCCAAAACCTATAACTTTAAACTTTAATTACTCCAGAAATGTTCAATATTGTTTATAAAAATGTCATTACGTAAATGATATCATTACAAAAGACTTTCGTGGAGGACAAAACATATAACGATTAATTTCTTGCTCTTTAGCAACTGAAGATTAAAAAGGATAGATTAATTAACAGACAATTATGGATGATCTGGAGATTAGTCGGCGAAAAAAGAGCGTTGTGGAATTGAATATGGGGCACTGAGCAAATTGAGAATTCTACTGTGGGAAATGACAATGGGCGGGGACCAATATAAGGGCATAATTTGAACGATCGATGGTATTTGGAGAAAACAAAATAATGCCGGAAGGTGGCGGCTTCATTAATTGTGCACATGAACTAAAGCGGAAGACATGTCCCCGAAAACTATTCTAGGTCGAAATTATCGGGTATCATTTGTATTTGTTCAAATTGCTGACAGTTTAAGGTGGCACATTTACCGGACCATAAATTTCTTACTTGGTGGCACGTCTTCGCTGGTTGAGAGGTGATTAGCCTTAGCCTTCTCCGATTAATTAGAAAACATAATTATCTAAATTTGCCCCGATCGAACCGAGAACCTCTATTAGCGAGGCGATTACTGACATCAATAGACCAGTGAGGCCATCTGTACAAAATAGTTCATTTATCGGTTGAATGAACGAATTACCATAATTTAATGAAAACATTAACTTATGGAATCAATTACTAAAACAACTACTTACCAATGTCATACTTACGTTTGCTTTTATCTTCTGTCAAGATTAGTAAAGGATTCATCATTTTCAAAGTGACTTACCTGTAAAGAACAAGAATATGAATTAAATATATGTAATATACAAAAATTTATAACTGTGTTCGTTAAACTTATAGCTGTCGTGATTATAGGAATGATTTTAACAGATATTAGTTAATTCACTAGTATATTTCAATTAGTAGATAATTTTATATACATAAGAAAAATATATTAAATTAAAATTTGTATTTAGGTAACAAACTTTAAGATACCTAGCAGTGGAACGTTAATAGGCTACTATTTATAACGACCTTTTAAAGTCCCACGGCACAAGCCTCCTCATTCATAAGAGAGAAGGTGTTTATTAATATAATTAAGCACCAAAGTTTTTTGTGTAAAGAAAAAACTTAGTAGAACCTGCTCAGGTACGCATCCTTAATTTTTCTGAATGAGAGTCCACGTATCTAACCACAAGGCCATTACGCCTTTTAAAATACTATCACATACAGTTAATGGAGGTTTAAGCGACATAAGAGTATAAGGTATCGTCATATACCGAATATTGCCCCAAAAGCTGAAGAATATACATGTCGTCGTCGTCGTCGTCGTCGTCGTCGCTTCAACCGATGGACGTCCACTGCTGGACATAGGTCTCACGTAATGATGTCCACAAGGCCCGATCTTGCGCCGCCTGGCTCCAGCGGCTACCGGCGACCCTCTTTATGTCGTCGGTCCACCTTGTGGGGGGTCTCCCTACACTGCGCCGCCCGGTGCGGGGTCGCCACTCCAGCACCTTCGGGCCCCAACGTCCATCGGTCCGTCGGACTATGTGCCCCGCCCATTGCCACTTAAGGTTATAATATCTCAAACTTAATAACCTGACAAGTTAACCATACAGTTAAGATAATATCGACGATAGAAAGCGTAAACGTAGTAATCTGCAAAACCATTATCCAGAACAGAAAATTTTTTATAAAAATAATTTAAATTATAACTTCCGTATTTATCGGTGTAGAGTAATTGTATTTTGATACTAAATATATATTTTGCTGTTATACAGATTGGCTGTAGCGGCATTATCATAAAGAATTTATTTTAAACAATCATAAACGTTGTAAGCGCCGATATGTAAACTAAATAAATTATAATATTGTTTGAAATCTGATAATTTAAAACTCAAAATAATATAAACAAAATATATTTCCTGATAAAAAATGCATTGTACTTACGATATGATAAGAGGCTAATAAATATTTCATTTCAGCAGAAAAGAAAAGGACAACGATATAATTTATTCTCATTCAGTATTCTTCTATATTCGCATAGGTTTTATAACATACGATACGATGATCTATCAAATGATAAACTTTATAGTTCGTCGCATATACGATAGGCAATACGATATCAACAATATATTGTGCATGTCGTCGCTTCAACCGATGGACGTCCACTGCTGGACATAGGTCTCACGTAATGATGTCCACAAGGCCCGATCTTGCGCCGCCTGGCTCCAGCGGCTACCGTAACACAATCAAAATCGTTAGTGTAAAAATTAACACATTAAAGTACTACTAAAGTAATAATTAATTAATAACTGCACCACCTTTTGTACTAATATTGTGTTTTTATGGAACATATTTTAATAGTTATATGATAAAAACAAAAATAACGATGAATTGTGTTGATATATATGGTGATATAAGCATCAAAGTGGCATAGGCGTCAAAATGTTTAAAATGCAAAGAGATATTCAATTTCATTGGTCTCCCAAAAACTCGAGAGCGGTTGACTGATTTGGTTAATTTTGGTTTGGAATTACTTGTGGAAGCCTAGAGAAATATGAGAAAATGCTTGGAATATAGTAAAAACAACGATTTGGCTTAGAAACTCTTCCTGCTTTTCAAACAATTGATTTTCGTTTCGTTTAGAAATCAATTGAATTTAAAAATTGTTTAAAAATAAAATGATATTTAAGAAAAGTTTTTTTATTATTTTTGTTTTGAATGGTCAAACATTTGACGTTCGTCCCGTCGTTTGGAAATAACGACATTGATAATCAACAATAGCTGATCGCAAGTATATTATTTGAAATTATCGCAACTATTTTATAACGGATTTTGGCGGAAATCTGGGAGTAAAGCACGCGTTTATTTGATTATGTTTTTTTTTTTGTTTCGGTTAAGTTTTGACTGCGTTTTTTTACTAAAGTTAAAACATTTTCAGAGTATCATTTCGTTTTTTTTATTTATTGATTCTGAGGCGGTATAAAGTTTGCCAGTCGTTAATAAGATAGTTTTAATTCATGCCCAAGAAATTTTTTTACAGTTGTAGTGGATGAAACTTGATCTTAACACAGTTTAATAGTGCTAGTTGACGTAATTAATTATTTTTATACATTGCAATCCTAAAAACGTCGTATCGAAATCGATTCGTGGTCGTTTACAAGAAATGGACCAAGGAGCGGTTACACAGACGCCCATAAAGACGATTCATATTTATTTTATACATGAGTTCCGGTCATGATTACAAAACGGTCATATCGTATTTATATTGTACAAAATGTGCACGGGTTCAGATAATTAGAAACTGTATTTTTACGCATTTCTAATATTCACATCATTATGTTATGAGGTATTATAATTTGGTATAATGTTATTTATTTGTAGGAAAGGGTAAATATAAAATTCTGTCATTTATCTTTTATAAATTGAAAGTCGTTCTGTAGCGCTACTTCCTAGCAGTTATCTGGGTTCCCCTAAAAGTAATTCGTCCATCTACGTGAAACCTAATGTCTAAGATTTGAGGGAAAGGTTTATACAAAACTATTAATTCCTTTTTCCTGTAGACCTACACATATTATTATCAATCATACAAACAAAGCAAACTTTGCTTTCTTGATAGTAATCTTACCAAAGTAGTTAAGAGACCGTTTTTGAAAGTAATCAAAATTGTAACCATGATTTTAACTGTGAATTTAAAAAAGTAAGTAGCAGCCCATTAACGTCCCACTGCTGGGCACAGGCCTCCTCACTCGTAGGAGAGAGGGTTTTTAGTGCATAGACACACCACGCTGCTCTACTACGAATTGGTAGGCATAGTACACAATTGCACTCTCTATTCCTTCACTCTCATAGTCCAATGTGACGGGAAACCGACACGACCGGAGAGAGATCAGATGCAAGATCGACGGCTTAACGTGCTCTCCGAGGCACGGGGGTGCATCACACCGCTACCTTCCTTACTTCGGGCAAATATTGAGAAAATTTTAATAGAAAGCTCAATATCGATTTCGAATTGGCCCGACCCGGGACTCGAACCCAGGACCTCATGTCTGTAGTCGAACATGCCAACCACTAGACCAATGAAGTAGTTAATTTACTGCAAATTATTTTTTTTTTATTATTGCTATGTTAAATTCTGTATAATAGAAATAAGAAATCATATGTAGACATGTTTTATATAAAATGTTGTTATATTTAGTGTTAAAAGTATGCAAGACTTCTGATCGATTATTATATATTATGTTAACTTAAAATGAAATGTATGTGAAAGTTTCCGGAGTCGGGGAGCTTTGTTAATGTTTACGGGATAATTTTATATTCAGAGATATTAATTGTAATATAATTATTGCGATTTATATGGTGCACACGAAATGTCGCTAACTAGTATATAAAAAACCCTTTGAACAAAAAGTCTACAAATAGCAATACGTTGACGCTAGTTAACAAACAGTAATTATGAACAGAAAGTGTATTTTAATTGTAAGAGAACAATTATCTTACACATTGAAACAATACATTCTCTCAATATATCTATAATAGACCCAGTTAAAAGAGTCCCGTTAATTAACAACATAGTTGCTATAATGGCGGCACGAATAATTGCTATGGTTGCAATAATTTATATTATCATGCAATTATTAGACATCAATAAAACATAAGATATTACGGGGCTATTAATATATACCCTGAAGAAAATCATCGCAGAAGTCTTCCGTGAAATAATAAAAAATTCTTATTGTTAGCGTGAATAACAAATAAATTAAAATGCTATAAAGAGTATTTTTATTGTGTATCATACTGGACGTTTCAATAGCGTAATAATTTATACATTAACTTATGTATATAGAAGCTGATCCGTGCAACTTCTTCTATGTACGTATGTAGCAGCCAATTGACATCCCACTGCTGGGCACAGCCACTTCACTCATAGTAGCATAGATGCTGCTCCACTGTGGATTGGCAGGCATACAACACAAGTGCACTCCCTATTTCTTCATTCTCATACGATGTGACGGCAATGCTCGAGAGAGAGAGAGAGATCAGACGCAGGACTGACGGTTTAACATGCTCTTAAGCATCAAATAAATAGCGTCGTACCATGTTTCACAAATATGATTATTAAATAATTAAATTATTGACTTGTAAAACTTTATTGATGAAATGTCATCCTCTACGAGGCATAAAAAATGTGTGCGTGTTTAATAATAATGTCCAAACTTTAGACGTTAAAACACGTGACGTTTCAATGCATATCAATAATATAATAAATTTACCGAAAATTGAGTACAAGAAATAATTACACGATCAAAAATATTCATTATTGATATGAAAAATAGTCATCGTTGTCATTTGAATGTGAATATCGTTGTAAACCGCTGATTTTACTGGATTCGTTTTTGCTTCAACTAGCAGAATAGCTATTGAAGTGTCGAAGAACACAAAAACAATAATGTAGAACGATGTTGAAATACACATTAAGAACTAGAACCAAAATGTAAATAAAAATATGAGGTAGAAATGACTAAAATTGTCTTTTTAAAGTATATAATATTTTCTATTTTGTATAAGGTAAGTAGCAGCCCTTTAACGTACGATTGTTGGGCACAGACCTCCTCACTGCTATGAGAGAGGGTTTTTAGAGCATAGACCCACCACGCTGTTCCACTGCGGATTGGCAGGCATAGTACACAAGTGCACTCTCAATTCTTTCACTCTCATATTCCGATCTCACTCTCCTAACCACTAAACCAACGAGGCAGCTATTTTGTATATATGTAATGATCTCGCAACCTTTTCAACTTTTCATCCAATTAACTTGATTTCGGCATACATAATCCTTTCACGACGTAGATTCTCACTAAAACGGATTGCCCCATATTTCCACCAAAGCGAGAATTATGTGCAGAACATCGCAGAGAATATGTAAAATCACATTCAAAAATTCTTTACTCAAGTAGGCTATTACATCACTTCTGAAACGTCAAATATACTTTTTCCTATCTATTATTTCTAATATAATAACAGTTCTCAAGGCAGATAAAAAAAAAATGAAAAGAAACTCGATAAGCTAATTTTAAAAGTATTGAATCGGTTTAAAATTGAATAGGCTTTGATCGAACGACTGTTATAAAATTGGTATGCGATTGCTTTAATAGTATTTATAATGCTGAATTACCGATAACGACTTAATGACGAAAGTCACGAGGACATTATCGCATTACAGGACTATATTTAACCTTATTGCCAACTTTTTAGTCCATGTATATTAACCATAGGAAACATTATTCAAAGTATTTGTATAACAAACGTTTTAAATATAAATTATATGAATTATTTAGGCGTTCTATTTAAACTAAGCCGCTTAAAGAGGTATGTTTACTAAAATACTCCAACTCCTACAAGGAGCTCCTACATAAAGGCTTACGTGCTGTTTATAAAGTTATAGTCAACAAACATTTGGTAAGCATTTGGTAAGTTGCATAGTAGACAATATAGCTATATACAAATAAATTAAATCGAATGTCTCTCTTGTCTTTCACAGTAAAAGCTTTACACTAAATGCATTTAAAAATGTTAAAATACATATAGCAAAAAAACCATGTAAATTGTAGTCTATTTGTTTGTCTGCTTATTCGGATTTCAACTTTCAATGGCCAATAGCTAATGTTATAAAGGCTAATTACGCCATAAACAGTAAGTATACTAATTAATTTATCATTATTTAATTCTTTGAAAAGAAAAAAAATTTAACATGTTATCGTAATACAAAAATATATTTCATCTACATACGATACGTCCATTAAATAAAAATCTTATAAAACAAACAGCATACTCATTTCAAACGGAAATATTCATTAACTATTTTTATGAAATGCATTTTGTATTTCTGTCTAAACGAGTCGCTGATCATATGTAAACGTTTGTCGATGAAAAATAAATTCATCGAAACGTTGAAGCGAATAAAACTAAAAAAGGGAAATAAACATTACTTTGACGTTGTAGCGTTCGCACACATGCATTTTTAAACATATGCCAACTCTATAATGCTATATATATGCGGATGGGATGTCGAATCATAAACCCTATATAAAGATTACAAATCTATATATCTACTAGATGTTTCCGGCGATATAACCTGTGTCTATCATGATCCCATAGTGATATGGGTAAATTCGTTATTTGTCGGATCGAACTTTCAATCTAAACCATTCTCGAATCTACTAAAAAACACGCAAAAAATTAACAACAACAGTTCACCTATTTTTTAAGTGCTTTAGTGACATACACACGCGCATAAGAATTATATATATACACATTTACCTGCACTGCATCACGCCTCATTCCCATAGAAGTAAGCTGAAACCATGTCCTTCCACTTACCACGATCCTTGCATATATTCTTCGTTTCATTCATTTTCATTAAACCTTTCATACAACTTGGTCGGTTTAGAGTATTCTTGGCCTGGCCTTTGTTTAAAATGTCTTGGATTTGGTCCAAGAACGTTCGCCTTGGTCTTCCCCTTCCAACTTTCCCATTCACTCTTAACACATAAATCCTTTTTGTCTCTACGTACCCAAACCATCTAAGCATTAGATGTTTCCTAAATTTTAGTCACTACATCTTCTTTCAAACCACAATATTCTCTTATCACACTTTTTCTGTCTACCGCTTTTATTTCACTTTATGCTTCTTCTGCCATACCAAATTTCACTACCGTACATAAGTGGTGGCACCAACACATCTCTATGCACAGCCAGACTGGTCTTTTGAAACACCATCTGGGTATTCATAAAGGCGCGCAGAGCACCATTTATCATATTCCCTGCACTCTCTCTCTCCTTTCAGTATCACGTTCACATGTTCCATCTTTTGTAATTTTAGATCCCAAGTATACAAACTCTTACACATCTTCCACTTATAGTTAAAGATATGTATCTATATTTTCATAAAGAGATTTCTTATTTTGATATACATATATCTTTTCTTCCAAAACCTTGTGATATCATTGTCACCTTTAAGCGCGAGATTTACGATGTAATAAAGTAAACAGCCATGTAGATAAAGCCATCGTACATATTATAAAATGCATAATACATAGACAATTAAATAAGATAATATTTTCTGAGTATTCGACAATTTAGCTTATGTTACAACTTGGTATTTTAGCAGCATGGTTTTATTACATTAAAAAATTCGTAGCTACCACTCGTAATTTATTATAAAAGCTAGTAAGATTTACTAGTATTTTATTGGTAGTAAGTTACTTAAAAGGGAGATTGTTTAACTTTTTTTTTATATACAACCTGTCACAATAACTTACGATGGACTACAAAATTAACTTCTAGCACTTATGTTTTCAAATATAAATACATTTCGAAATTAATTTGAACCTAAAGATACATTACTAGTTGTAGTCAATTAACTCCTGGAGCTTTCTACAGAATCGTGACGTAACACTTATTCGGTAGGCGGTACACTTTTACACGTGCAGTTGTAATTAGTCACGGCCAAAGCTTTTTGATATTAAAATTGAGAAACACTAGCGAATCCTATGTGTTACTTAGTTCTTCAATCAAGAGTGTGTCAATATAATTACAATAGGCAATAGAACATTAAAACTTAAACTTTCCTGTTTAAAATAGCCTTGATCTAGTGAAGTTCCTGCTTCAAATAATTAACAATTAACATCGAATGCCTATGTGGATATAATGAAGTAAATTCTTTACCTGTTGCGGAGGTCATATGGCAATCGATCTGAGTAAAAAATATTGTACCTAATACGGCATAGAATAAGCAAACGGGAACAGTTCCTAGTAAAATACATGGAACTGATAACGAGGGAGTCATGTTGTCAGTAAGCAGCACAGGTTACGGTTATTTAAAAGTCATTGTTCGCAATGAAATTTTATTTCACATGATATTATACTTCTTTTATTACGTACAAAGATGTGATTGAAAAAAATTGTATCGAGTGAGATACGATGGAAGGGTAGGAGAAGACCAGCGGCAACGTTTAAATCATAACTTATGGTTAGATGCGAAAAATCAGATCAAAGAATAACTTAATATCTAAAAAAGAGGAGCGTCAATTCTTAGTAATTGGATAAAAGAAACCCGTCGATATAAGTTAAAATATTTTATAGTCTGTATATACGATGTTGTGTTTTATATATTACTCCAGGTTAGGCAAGGAATAACACAAGATCTGCCTTATGATACCAAGTTAAATAAATTAAATTATTCTTGCCTTATTTTCTAAAAAGCTAAAAATTTCTAATAAAAAAATAACACACAACATATCACTCCATGTATATCATCGATAAATTGAAATATGAATATAAGATACATGTTTACATTTATTCAACAAATAAGAAACACGATAAAAAATTAAGTAAATTTCTTAGTCGTTTAGTACAAACGTTGTAATTTGGGTTTCCACTAGTTTATATTTGGAGTGCATGATTATTATTATCAAATCTATACTAATATTGTAAAGAGGAAACATTTGTGTTGTTGTATGTATGTTTGTAACGTTTTCACACCAAAACTACTGGATTTCAATTTAAAAAAAAAACAGTATTATAGAACTTATTAATATCTACAAAAAAGTCCGCGATGCGGTATATCCAACTAGTGTTGTAATGCCACTATAACTATAATTTGAATTTTAAAAGATAATAAAAATGCCGACAATAATCAATCTATATTATTTACACCTCAATGTAAATGATGTAACGAATCTAAAAATGTATTAGTTATATACATATTAGTTGAAAAATGTATTTATATATATTCGTTATAAAGTAAAATCTGTATTTTGAATAGATTATGAATCTAATTTAAAAGGACTTTCCACTGCCACGAGATCGGTATCTACGCGTGTGAAACCGCGATGCATTGCTAGCCGTTTATACAGTATGCTTATGAATGTAAAGACGATAATAATAAAATGGCTGTACATTCTGTCTGTCTTGTCTCTCCTATAATCACCAAAATGGCTGCACCGATTTCGACGAGATTACCACTAGAGTACAGCTGTTATTAAAGGGATTTACTTAGGCTACTTTTATTTCAGAAAAAGGGCTTCTTAATTACTTGGTTAACACCGCAGGGAAGAGCTAGTTTCCCATAAAATTAGCTTAAGACTATTTTGCCGGAAGTGTATAGGCGCGCTTCTCTATATAGCAGATTCGTTTAATTAAAAAGCAGCTGCTATGATGCCAGTCGTTCAATTTGATAATGCCCTTTTGTTTTTCTTTCACTTTTGTTTGAATTTTTCCACATATTAAGTTACTTTTGTTGCCAGCGCGTTCGAAATACTTATTAACCAAAAGCGAACAATGATAAATAAAAACAATCCGTGCCAATCGAAAAGAGCATCGTTATTTTTACCTATATTCATAAGCAGTCTCTAGCTTGTATAGCAAATACTATTTGTCGTACTGGATTTTACGTTTGCTATTTCTATTTTTGCTACAGTTTCTTTCGTTAAAATTTCGTTAAGGATTAGGTTTGCTAAATTTACTCGTAGAATGCCAATAAAAGATACGAGATAGATACAAGCACATCGGTTTTCAATTTATCATTGATAATTTCAATGGACTGAATCGAAACGAAGTCGAATGAAATCCTCACAAGTTCAAATTAATTGTTTTTTCTTGCAGTGGATGACACTTGATGTTAATTTATTACAGTTTCTAAGGTTTGCGTATATATAATGATTTCAAGAAGTTCGTAGATAGTGTTTAAGATTTGACTTTTGAAGTAAAACCTTCTTTATGTTCGTTGAGATTTGTAAATCGATGAAACGAAAAAGTGACGGTAAAAATACATACATACCATCACGCCTCATTCCCCTAGGGGTAGTACAACGTCCTTCCACTTGCCACGATCCTTGCATAACTCCTTCGCTTCTTTCATTCTCATTAAACCTTTCATACAAGTTCGTCGGTTTAGAGTACTCTTGACCTGACCCTTATTTAAAATGTCCTGGATTTGGTCCAGGAACGTTCGCCTTGGTCTAGCCCCTTCAACTTTCGCATTCACTCTTGACTCATAAATCCTTTTTATCAGTCTCCTTTCATTCATTCTCTCTTCATGCCCAAACTATCTAAGCATACCTTTCTCAATTTGAGTCACTACGTCTTCTTTTATACCACAACGTTCTCTTATTACACTATTTCTTACTTTGTCACTCAGTTTCAATCTACTCAAACTTCTCAACGCTCTGATCTCTCCCGCATTTATTTTACTTTTGTGATTCTTCTGCCATACCCAACTTTCACTACCATACATAAGTGTTGGCACCAACACTCCAGCATGCACTGCCAGTCTAGCCCTTTGAGACACCATCTGGCTATTCATAAAGGCGTGCAGAGCACCATTTACCATATTCCCTGCATTCACTCTCCTTTCAATATCACTTTCACATGTTCCATCTTTTGTAAATTTAGATCCCAAGTATACAAATTCTTTCACCTCTTCCACTTGTTCCCCATCTATCAAAATATTGCAGTTCATCATAGATTCATCTCTTTCAAAAAGCATAATTTTCGTTTTGCATACAATCACTTTCATTCCTTTCCGTTTCAAGGCTTTATTTATAATATTTACCATCTCCTGTAGCTCATTAGCGGATGACGCAAATATTACTTGATCATCAGCGTAGAGTAAAAATTTGACGAGTAATTCATTAATTATTAATCCATACATACTTTCTTTTAAATCTGTCAAACAGTTATACATGAATAGGTTGAACAGCCACGGTGGCGCAACACATCCCTGTCGAACACCTCTTTCGACAGGAAACCACTTCGTGTACGCTCCGTTTATTCTGACACAAGCACTAGAACCCTCATAGAGAGACTTCAATGCTTGAATCAGATTACCGCTCACCCCATACGTAGATAACGTTGACCACACCTCATTCCTTACCACTCGATCGTAGACCTTTTCTAAATCTACGAAAGCGCAATAACTTTTTGGTGTTTAACCAAACATTTTTCTATTATGCAGCGAAAAGGAAAGACCTGATCCGTACATCTCTTTCCTCTTCTAAATCCCGGTAAAAAGATTCACAAGATTTTACATGGGAGAAACGGAGACAGTTAGGATTATATTGAAAGTGGTTAATTGAAAGGGTGTATTTAAGGAGCATTGAATGAGACTGAGCCGTCACGCTGGCGAGAGTAAAAATATTTGTAAGTGAATATTTGTTTAGGTTTGCTGTATACGTTTATTTAGTGGGAATTGCATAAGATTGAGCACTCATACTCGAGTAAATTTTGCTGTCGTCGAATATGGGAGGGAGATATAGTCAATGTCACTGAGTATATAGTTTGGTACTGAGCCTCTTTGACTACGAAAGCGATTTATACCCAACGTCACTGCTATATAGTATTTACTGAGTACTGAATGAGACTAAGACGGCACCCTTGGTTGAGTAGCGTTCACAAGGGTAATTTTTTTTATTGGTAACAGGTGAGTCCTTGATTGTGAACACACTTGATGGTAAGTGATGATATAGTATAGTCTGGTAATAGGCGATATTCTAATATATCTACGTCACACTTTTAAACATTGGACTGCTAGCTAGTGAATTTGCATCAACCATTAAAATGAAATTATAAAACATTATGTTAAACACAAAGAAATTTTATTATATGATGATTCACTTCAACTTTTGTAGTTAACGGCAATTAGCCGCCGTAATTGATGAAGATAAAATAATAACTTTTACATTCAAAGTAGCATGAAGTAATAAATACGCCTATGTAATTACTGTTTCATATCAAATGTTCTCGTGGTGAATTCTAGAATTGTTTTCTCGTTGTTGCATTTATTTCAGACTTAATTTTGTGTCTTAGTGTTATAAAATAAAACATTATATTTATGATAAACGTGCATTTATACACGTGACATCATCAACGCAGCAAACCAGTTTTCCTTTAGACTAATTTGTATAAAGTGTCATCAAAATTAAAGCTTGCATTAGCATATAAGGTAAATTCAACAGTATTCAACAAAAATACTGTCAGAGTTAGAAATTTTTGATGATAGATATGAACTATAGCTTTTCTAAATTTAATCTCTAATATATAATAGACCATAGAATGTAAACCTACAAGCTATAAATTAATCCTAAAAATGTTGTTATTCAATAATAACAATGAACGGTCTTTCTAATATAGCAATTATATAAAAATGCTGCGTATATTTAGGTACAAGTCTAAACTAGTATTATAAAAAGGAAACATTTGTTTTATTGTATCTGTGGAAGTATGTATGTATGTCTGTAAAAATTACTTCATTAGAAAACTGCATTCTCACTGAGCGACATAGGCTATATTACTTTTTCAAAAAACTATATAAGGATCCCACTGAAAAGTCACAAAAAATCTATCATCGTGTGCGCTGCGGAAGCTATTGGTGATAGAACAAAAAAATGTTCTACAATATTGCAAAATGTGTTAATATCTACAAAAAAAGTCCGTGATATATGTCCAATTACTGTAGTTATGCCACTATAACAACTTCTATACATTTTAAAAGTTAATAAAAGTGCCACAACAATCAAACCATATTATTCATACTATTGTAATAATCCTTATTTTAATATTTAATTAAAGACCGTTTCAATAGCTTTAAAACACTTTTTAAATTATTGAAATAGGATATTATATTCAAAAGATGTAACAAATTTTAAAATGTAAATCTAAAGAAAATTGTAACGACTCTTATAACTGGTGTGTGTATCTAATAATCAGAAAGGAAGTAATTAAAAACTAAGTGAAATAAACCTTTTATGTTAACGAAAATAAATCTATAGTCCCACTTAGTAGACTTTCCACTGCCACGAGATCCGTAACTACGCGGGTGAAACCGCGGAGCATTGGTAGTAAGTCATAAATTGTGTTTTTGGGAAAAGTGAGAGAGCGTAAAGGATTAAATATCTCTGATCCCTATTAAGAAAATCGAATCATACAACACAACTGTTCAAATGAGAGGTTTGGAGTTAGTTTATTGAAAACTTTGAAATCGAATGTCTAAATCACGTCAAGCGTTAAATCTTACCTCGTAATACAGTGTAATGTAAAGAGTAATGTAAAGTTTTTATCTTCAATTAACTTCCGCTCTACTGGTAAGGTGGGTGTTTGTAGAACCGACTTTCTTAATAGTGTCCAGCTGTCAATGTGTATATATGTATATCTACATATCACGCTTTTATCAATATGCCATGTGTTTTTTTTAACGCTGGGAAATCCTCGTGGATACCTGGAATACTCAGGAGGATATTCCAGGTAATGCCGGACTCATACCGGCTAAAACCTAGCGGTGCGCCTACATCACTCGGAGACGGGGTCATGAGAACGCGATTGACAGATATTCGCAACCCCGCCAGTGATGTGCCCGTTTAGGCCCAACTCGGTCAATGACCAAAAACTTACTCCGAAGGTGGCTTGTCTGGAGCACCTGGCAAGCCACAAACCACCTGGCGGGACCTGTCTTTGTTGGGCAACGGAACTCCGCATCAGTTATCTAAAGGTCACTACTAAGGAGGGAGACGTCGATCGTGGGCCTCTCGCCACCTTCCCGGCCTTCTCCCGCGAACGGTCGAAGTGGTCACGTCTGCCACTCTCAACCATTTCGCCATCTCCTTCCGCGTCATGACATCCCCGCTGAAGGAGAGCGTAGCATACCATGCTTTCTCGCTGCTCACCATCATTCCAATGACGGTGGGAAGCGAGAGATTCACACCGATAAAATGCCACATGTGTAAGCTTTCACATTTTTGTTTTGTTTAACGACTTCTAACAACTAAATGAAGTCCCAATTGACAGGCTGGTAAACTACATTAAATTAAATTATTTTATGTAGGTTTTCTCTAATTTTTATTAGTACTATTACACTTCAGGTATGGCTTATCCGCATGTATGAACGATTGTTAATGGCATTTTTACCATCACATACAAATGAAATCAGTAACAACCGCCATTTCTAAATAAAATTAATCAAACATAACAATTGGTATCTTCTCTTTATTAAACGAGATAATAGAAGGTAAAACCTATTATCAAACGTCATTTTATTGCATCCAATTAACGTGCTCGGCTTTTTGTGTTATTGCAAAAAATAATATAGAACGAAGGGTAAATATTTTGTCCGCACTCGACTACTTGATTTACAATTGAGGATGCATAACATAATACAGATTACATTTTACAACGGTCCTTGTAGAGCTAAATAAACAATCTAATTGTATTCTATTGAATTTATACCATAATTCCGCATTATTCATGCAGCATAGTCCCACTTGAGTGCGTAATTTAAAATTTAATAACAGCAAAGTGCGCTTGCCCTGTACAGCGAAAGATAACTTATTGCGTTTCATTTTTTTATTTCTACTGCCGTTTCACCTTTTTAATATTTGACTCGATGTGGGATTGTTTCAGATGTAAGCGATATTAATTTGTTTATACTCTTTCACTTTTATGTTAATAAGTTTCAGCAACGTGGATATAATCAAAGTGGTACAGATAAACTTAAGTAACAGCGTAAGGTATACTGAGCCGAAGTCGATAAAGAGAGAAATGTAGTAAAGAGAGAATATTGTACCCCAGTGATATATAAAAATTACTCACATCAATTTTAGCAAACATTGCAAATAAGAAGCTTTATCGCTAATCCGCTATTTTTACTCGATTTATGATTACGAATATTTTATTAAGAAAAGTACGGACGTTGTCCAACGATGTAAATATATTTATTTCTAGATATATAACACGCAATTCAAAAATTACTGATAAATAATTATATATTAATATATTGCCGTCAATTAAATGAGAAGAGAACGTTTTTACTAGTTTAGACAGGAGAGTAACATCTTGTCGTCATATATGTATATCGAAAAATATAAATAATCACTAAACTTACTTCCTAATAATCATATATATTTTCTTAAAACTAAGTTACTTAAGTAGAAGTCAACTATATATTTATATTCTACATTATTTCAAGTTTCAGCATAGAGCTTCTAATAACTACACAAAAATGAAATTACGTGAAAAAATATAACCCATTTTTATAGTTTATAATTATATAACCGTTATAATTTTAGTTCTACGGTAAAAAATAGAAAATTTAAAAATAAAGTTATGACTCTTGACCTATGTATGCTTCAAATAATGAGAACGGACCGTAATGCATAAAGGCATGAAGGCGAGTGTGGGCTTTAATCACACTTTTACGTAAAATTCTGTATTATACACTTCCATTGCACAGATCTTTTTTTTTCTTTTTTGTTGCTAGGAAATGCATTAACCGCCTAAGAGACAGATGTGAAGTGTGGGACTCGCTGGTAGTACCAGAATACCCACTAAAACCCAGCGAAGCGCTCCTCATTTGTCAATAGAAGGACCAGAGTGTCCTTGTGGCATTCCACTCTAGTCCCTCCGAATGAAGCCGGCTCAAAGACGCACTACACAGGGAGGAGTTGGATAAACCTCCCACTCCTGTGTCAACATCATTCCAACTCGCTGACTAGCATTATACCTATATACTTGACAGCGAGAGGTGCGGACCGCTCAGCAACTTCAGAAGACGATACTGAGGTCCCCAAGCACGACATTCAGCCACCGTGTGGTGCACTGTGTCTACAAGAGCACCACGTTCGTGGTAGGTGACCGACGGCTCACAACCAACGATTTGGAGCAGGTATTTTCCGAGGCAGCCATGATCGGTTAGCACCTGCACCAACTGGAAGGAAAGCAATCCGTGATATCTGCCCTACCAATGCTCCAAGTGAGGGCAGAGTGCCCCAACTATGGCCCCACCAGCTACTGGGGACCCAAGGTCCTCCTTTCATGTTCGGATCAAAGCTCTGTTAGCAAAAACCTTGACCTCATCGTCATCACTTGTATCCTCTCTGGCCCTCCCGACTACTGTGGCACTGGTAGGAAGCTGCGCGAACTTACACCTTCAACTTCCAAGAGGGATCGCCCGCCTGAAGAGTTGAACTTTTCTTATATCACCTTAAATTTTACCGTCCATCTAACGCGTGTAGCATTACAGTCGGCTGCGGGATAGGAGTAAAGTGAAAGGCAGCGGGCAGAGCAGCCAAGGCCAATAGCACCCGTGGCTTGCATCAGCTGTTACACTTTCATCGTGGTTTCATAAAACCATTTAATATTTTTTATTTATTGAAACATTCATGTCTTACATTAATTAAACTAGTGCAGCAAATCCACAGTTTTACTTTGCACGGTGTGTAAAATTTAATATAAGATTGCAGTAATCATTTAAAAATAAATCTGAAAACAATGCTCGAACGTATACAATAGCACATCAATGACACTAAGTACTGTAGTACAATGGTATATGTATACAGATTTAGTATGTTGTTTTATTTATATATATAATCAAAAAATGGGTTTGGCGTTATTCTTCATAAATTGTGAAATCATCCAAAAAACTTTGCTCCAAACTGGTGTTATTAGAAAGACATCGGCGAATCTGGTTTTATAATACTAATTATATTATACAGAAATTTAGCAACGAGCCTCCTTTCGGAACATAGACAGTCACTCAGAGGGAGGGAGTCATATATTTCATTTTAGAAAGACAGATTTCGGTAGGTATTAAAAAAGGGATTAAAGAAGTAACTTCCTATCCCTTGGGAAGTTCCCTATAAAGAATATAAAAACAATCTTATATAGCAGTAAACATTTATAATGGAACTAATGACGACCTTGGTTAATAAAGACAAACATACGAAAATTGAAATGATTTGTAAACTTATTGTAATTATTTTCGTTCTTCACAAACAAATAAATGTATTTTCTAACATATATTATGGGATCCCGGGATATGCAAAATGGTTACGCAAAACAATAGTTTAGCATTGTGGCTTCGATCATTGTAGCGTCCTATATTCTTGGGTATTTCGAAATTTATGAATAACTCATGAAATGTTAATGTGTTTGCTATCTTTTCTTCGCTGTGGATCTGGGTCAACGCCCTGTCATACTTACAAATATTAATAAAACACCAAGGAAATGAAACGTTTAGGTAATTTCCACCGTTGTAAACGATGTTACAACAATATTCAATAGACTATCTTTATAAAATGTAGCCTAGTTTATTTGTGTGGATTGTCACAAAATGAATTTTTTTACGTATCTATAAATATTTAATGTTCAACTTATATATCGATCTCTTGTCATAGTGACATTAGTTTCGGTTTTGAAATTTAAGTGCAGGAGAATCCGTAGTATTTGGATAGATCTTGTCGATTCAAAACTCTTAACACGTTATTTTTAGTTCGAGTGAGCCTGAGTTTATTATACCGATAGCGTGGACTTCAAATGTTTTACTGGTTGGAACGTTTAGTATGGGAAATCACTTATTTTTTGTACAAGTATTGAAATTAACGATAGTTTTGTAAAGAAAGTTACGTCTACAGTATTCTTAGGAATAACCTCTGGGCTCCAGAGGGGTGTCCATATTAAGAATCTAGCGAGTTAACTTAGTTCAGCTGCATTTGCTCTTAGAAAATTTAGACAATACACTGATGTAGAAACTGCCAAAATGGTGTATTTCACTTATTTTCATAGCATTATATCTTACGGCATACTGTTATGGGTAAGGTTGACAATGGACAGTGGACATTGAAACTATATTTATTTCACAAAAAAAGAGCAATACGTGCCATATATCTATTAAGATCTCGAGATTCTCTAAGAGACAAATTTAAAGAAACATCAATTATCACAGTACAGTGCAATATATATACATATTAAATAATATTTTATATATCCGTGATAATATTCATTTATACAGCAAAAAAGTAAAATACACAATTTTAATACTAGAAATAAAAACAAACTTGTAATCCCATATTTTAGAGTGAAGAAAGTTCAGAAATCATTAGTCGGGTTGAGCATACACATTTTGAAATATGTCAAAAACATACTTTTACAGAAATTCAGCGCAAGACTTCAGTTACGAAGCAATGGTATATTAATAATCTGTAGTATTCCATACAGGTATATTCTTATAGGTTTGTGTAGTAATGGACGTTCGTCGGTTGACTGATTGAGTACTTGAAATTTTACACACATGAAGGCTAAATAGTAATGGATATGGACTCAAAAACTATGAAACTTATCTACATTAATCGTAATTAGCTTGTTTTAAAATATCTTTCATTAGAGCAATGTCCAATGACGACTCTGAACCCTGGTTTAGATTATGTTATATGAAAAGTATTAAATTGTCGCAAACTGAACGCATCGTAAACAGTAAAGTTTTGTGGGTGTACAGTTGATATTCAAGAATGGTTTAAATTGAAAATTCGATCGATCGAGAATTGTATTCCCCATATACCAAGGAAGCTAGTTTTACTTTGCCTATCAATTCAGTGTGTATTTATTAAAATAAAATCAGAAAATTTTATCTTAAGCGTAAACCCACAGAGTTAATTTTTTTATCTCCCTGACAAACACAGGCCCGAATAGTAAACAAAAACATTTAAGATTGTTTTTGCTTGAATGCAATTTCACATAAAGTTGGATTGTATTTGAGTTTAATCATATTTACATTCTTTACTTCGCTCACTCGATACTTTTTGGAATGGAAGCCGTTCCCAGCGGACGTAAAAAATCCCCACATTGTAACGTTTCCGCCAAGCATTGTTTATCACCATAGCTCTTACCTAATTACTGTAATTTGCTTATCTTTACACTTGATCGCAATGTTTTAGTATTGCGTTTGTTTTAACCATTCAGTTTATATCGTCGTCGTCGTAGGTGCTTAGTAATTTTATGAAAGTATTTCGTCTGTTTATTCGGTTAAATAAAACCATTTACATCGTAATTTGACTGAAGTGTTTTACACGACTCGTAAAATTTTTATGTACATCATATTGTTAGCAATAGCAAAAAGTTTTACAGTAAAAAAATCAACAAGTTACCCCTAAGAGAAACTTCGTACAAAATAAGGATGAAACTTATTAATTTGTGCATCAATATAATACTTACATGTATATGTCACTGAACTATTCCTAAACGACTGAACCGATTTTGTTGTAATTTGTATGTGTTTCTAATGGATTCGAGAATGGTTTAGTTTGACAATTCGATCCAATAAGTAACGAATTTACTCATCTCCATGGAACCATGAACCACGCGGGTGACACCGATGGAAACAACACACACTTCAAACAGTCTTTGAAACCACTTAATAGGTTTTGACGGTTTGTTTGCATATTGCTGAATTCGTTCCGACTTAAGGACATAGGTTTCATTTCAATTTTTGGAGAATAAAAAGTCTTTTAGTAGAATTAAATTCCGTAAGCATTAATACATAGGGCCTCATTTTATGTCCCACATAAAAGTGTAAGCAGTTGAAGTTGTGAGGGTCAGCTAGTTAAAATTTAAATATTTTATCTTTAGATTGACACCGCTGCTTAATAATCGTGTCATTTTACAAGACATATTTGACATCTTGTTTATTATTAATCAGTATCGAACCAAAGAAAATATGAAAAAAGTATTTCTTTCGACTTCGTATTTGTATATTACTTATTCATTTATTGATTTTAATGGTTCAATACGAATAAAGCGTCCATCAAACACATTTTGACATTCAATTTTGTATTTTCTTGATTACCTTTACTATCTTAAAAACTCAGAATAAGCTTAAAATAGATGGCGCGATAATTTAACTACCACATTTAAGTGAACGTAGACGAAGTTGCGCGGGTCAGCTAGTGATATTATAAAAATAATTAAATCAATCGTAGCTGGTCGCACCTTTAAACGTTCGTCATTAATTACTAAAACAATTAAGAGCTTTATCAACAATGGATTTTTTTATTCTATTACATTGGGGTCCACGCCCTTCATTATTTCATATGCGTTATTCATTCATTTTCATCATTCACCATTAAACAAAAATTGACTACACTTTTTTTTACTGACTTTATAGTAATTATACGAGATCCTATAACCTCACCTATAGTTGGACAAAAGATATTTTTATGCAATTTTCGACTTAATATAAATAAAAATATTTTAATTATTATGGATTATTACTATAATTTCAATTCACATGCCTTTTTAATCTTGATAAAACTAATTTGTATTTTTTTATACTATTATTTAAAAAAGGGGAGGCTAGGGTGTTAATAGGATGAAAAACACTTTATAACCCAGTGTCAGACCTACCAAATATACAAAAAATTCATAATACATCGGTCAAGTCGTTTCAGTGGTGTTCGATAATAAACACTGTGACGCGAGCTTTTTATATATTTGATATATTTCTGAAAATAATTCAAGTTGGACTGTAAAATCACGTATCTAATAAATTTCTCAATAGCAAACATAAAGTCTGTAGAACTCGATAAGTAACTTAAGCAACAAAGCATTTATAATGTACAAGAGGGCTTTATTCTGTATTAAATCTTTTAATGAACAGTGGTCGAGAAGCTTCATTAAAAATGTTGCAAAAACGGGGAAGTTAAACGGGGTACGGTTAAAGTTATGCAAAAACGATGCATTACTGAATTGTATCTCGTATAGGGCCTGAAAAGTTAACAAAAATATGTGTCTGTCTTTTGAGATAGATTCACTGTAACATTTTTATGTAAAACAAGTTGGTACTCTCTCTATCGTGTGACGCAGACGAAGTTGCACGGGTTAGCTAGTTGTATTTAAAGTTGTACAAATGGAATCACACCCCATCACTGTTATTTTAACGTTGACACGTATCAGATATCCGCGGCACAGGTTTTGTGGTAAAAACTAACCTGGATTAAGCCGAGTCACCCGCCATACGGTGTTAATTGCCCGGAGCAATTATTACCGCAGGACAGTAAGGCCTATTGTACACTAGCTCGAAACTTATTTAAAAGATCGATTACGCTATACCCAGATATATTTTAAACAACTTTTATGCTTATGCAGAGGTAACGCTGAAGACAGCTGTATAACCAAATGGTCTTTCTTATCTTTTTATTTATATGTACTAATTCATCTTTTTTTATTTTTATTGACAAAGTTTAGTTTGTTATGCGGAGTGGATCAGAATTCTAAATTATATATTTTATTCTTGTATTAAGACTAGATATTAAAATTAAATTTTAGAATCATTTTAATTTTTTTTATTCAGCTGTTTTATTTTTACTACCTGTTTATTTGTTTTTAACGTGCTGTGGCGTCACTGGGGACACAGCTGAGAATCAGCGTCATGTGTTTTACAACACATGACAATTGCTGAGCTGTAGACCTTTTCCAGATGCTGTTACAGACAGTAACGCTGCAAAGCTAGGTTAGAAACACTGTTTGTAACACCATTATAGAATAAATCTTTCTTTCTTTCTTTTCATTGGTAGTAGAAGGAAACAAAAAATGGCGAAAAAGGGAGGAAAATAGGAAAGAAAAATTGAGGAAAGTAACATACAATATGTATATAGACGCACATACACATATATGTATATAATATTCAAGTCTAGCCTATGTTAAGACGAAATTTTGCTAATAACACCTTTATTTTCAGTGTTGGAGTGTCTCGTTCAGCTTGTTCGGCTACAGGCATGAGGTCCTGGGTTCTAAGCCCGTGGCGGGTGAATTCAAAAATCAATATCGAGTTTTCTGTTAAAACATTCTCAGGATTTGCCAGAAGTTGGGAAGTTGGCAGTTAGCTTCACCCTCATGTCTTGGAGAGCAATTTAAGCCGTCGGTCATGCGTCTGATCTCTCTCCGGTCGTGTCGGATTGCCGTTACATTGCCTTATGAGAGTGAAGGAAGAGAGTGCACTTTTGTTTTGTACTATGCCTGCAAATTCGCAGTGGAGCAGCGTGGAGGGTCTATGCTCCAAAAACCCTCTCTCCTATTAGCGAGGAGGCCTGTACCCAGAAGTGGGGCGTCAATAGGCTGCTACTTATCTATTTTTGACTTATACTTTAACAGTATAAAGCGAATATGAAATTCACTAACGTCGCACTATTTACATGCTCCTATTCTATATTTAAGAACGAAAATATAGTCGATATTTTAATTGTTTTATATTCCTACAGCTTGCTCTTTATATATTTATTATTAGTGAAAACATTATTGGTCTATCTATTAATTTATTATATTAATTATTATAGTATATTAATTTATTACCCTAGTCTTCAAGGACAAATTTTACATTTCATTTTCCAAACTAAAATAATAAAATATTATGGTCTTCAAAAGAGTCAATGATTACCTTATCATTGCAAATTAAAATCATGAGCTGAAAATATCCCGTCATATAAAAAAGAGACGTGTTTTACGCGTTATTAAGGTGATTCGGTAAATATTAATGTAACTAATTGTGCTCCTAAATATGTTTGGCTTTTTCCATTTTTGTCAAACGTATTATGTATTCAATAGTCTATAACTGTCCGTAACAGTGTTATCGAATATTACAAAGTAATTGATACATATTTTTTTTTCGTTGAACAATTACTGTAAAAGTTCTGTTTTTTTTTGTTGCCGACGTATCGCTGTAATTTATGTATTATGCTCATTTCTACTCTATTGACTTCGATTCTATTGGATGATTTCGTATTAACGCTTCAACGATGCAAGTATAAAAAGTATTATTCGCGATATTCAATACTACATGAAACGTATCTAGCGTATAATAGATATACTTACAATTAGTGCAACAAAAATGATAAAACATACGGTAGCTTCGTTTATCTCTTTGTTTTTCTCTTCTGATATCGTCTTATATTATCGGTCTGATATAGATTACAGTCTAAAACTAAAGTAGGTAGTAATCTTCTGTCTTTAACTATAACGTACGACGTGTTCAAGTAGCGAATCATTGGATCTAGACCAACTATTTGTCATGAACTGACACAAGTAATGTTATTACTATAGGTATCCAATGCACATTGTTTCGAGAAAATGTACGCTTTTTTTATTGAGGATAATTAATTTTATAACAAGCAACGTGAGGGCGAAAACTGTTTGAATAGGTACGATGGAATGGGTTATGAAAGAGCCCATAATACGAGCGTATATTTGGAAGCTACTTAATTCGATATTTCGTGACATGACCATTATATTCATCAACCCCTACTAATATAATAAATGATGAAGTAACTCTGTTACGCTTTCACGCCTAAACCACTAAGGTGTTTTTGATTAATTTGTTACAGAGATAAACTAGATCTTGTTAAAGGCTGTTGACTACTCTTTATTGCGGAAGTTAAATCGTGAAGGTGTTGAAATAAGCGACGAAAATTTGTCTTGGAATTAATTATTACCTATTAGGCACTTAAAAACCAAACCGGTTTTATTTGAAAGGCAATAATGCGAATATGATTTTAGACCACTAATTCTATCATAACGAAATCTTCAAAAATATTCGCAAAAAAACTTGAAACTAGCTGACTCCTTGCATGTAGACATTAAGAATGCAGACGAGTCATGATTAGAGATTCCTAATATTCCCATGAATTATGAGAAAAAAACCGTGGGTAATATATAGAGATTTTTTTTGCTGATAAGTTAGGGCTTGATTGTAATCTCACCTGATAGTCTAAGATGGGATCGTCTTAACTTGACAAGAGGTTAATGTATCTCTTTCGGTTTCTACATTCTAAATTTTTTGCTTGAAGTCTTTGCTGCTAGGGTATCCAGGGACGAAACTTTCCACCATTCCAAACCTAGCCAAATCAAGAAACACACTATTGCGCCATAAAGACAAAAATATAAAATACCAAATTTAAATAACACTCACGAAAGTTTGCGAATATATTTTTTTCGAGTTTAGCAAAGTGGACACAAGCCCTTAGTTTACTATGATCGTTTTTTTTTTGTTCTCACTAAAATTCGTCCGCTATTTGCAATCCGACCTATCTATCGCGTTATTAAAACGAGTCGTAGCACGTCCACGCAGCCTCGAGTTCGAAAATATTGGATTCTAAATTGGCGTAGAAAAAGTTTAAACGGAAGGAAACTCCAAAACCGTATTGTGGCCCTCACTGTATTGCCTTTGCTCATCTCAATTCCCGATCGCTCGATGTAATAGGTACCGCTTGCACGTTCAATGTTTTATAAAACTAGATTTTTTGTTATTTTCCACAAGATAAATGATTCGATCCCATTCGGGACGTTGCGAATTACAGAATATAAAAAATGAATGAGCAGGAAGCAACAACTGATAAGTTGTTTACTTTAGTATAAGTGATTTGCCTATTTGTTATTTTAAAAATATCTGTGGCTACTATTTATAAAGAGTCAAGTTGCATTCATACAGTTTGATGTTTTTGTAACTTTGATTTATCAACCAAGTTAATTGGTTTTATTTTAATCATATAGTTACTGCAACGTGACGCTTTAAAAAATATATCATTAGTAAAAAAAGGTAGTAGGAAAATAAATAATTTATGATTTTATACTTAACTAATTACACGTAAGTTGGTGTACACAAATGAAAAAAAACGTAGGGAAGAAATTTTAAAAGGTTTGATCGACTTTTGTCGTGGAGTATAGTTTCGTCGTAATTTAAGTGTTGCTATTGTAACAATTGTACAAGTAATGAAATTAACAGGATTTTACCATGATACTGTCCGATCCCCCGGTGTCAAATGTGTATTCCGCGATTCCGTGGGATTATGGGAAATCCGTAATTAGTCTTTTTGTATATCGTGAAAGGAGTCACATTATTAAATTGAAAGTCAATAATCTTGTTCATCTCAAACCATTTTCGACTTTCTAATTAAATCGATTTGTGGCAAATCGATAGATTATCTATTCCATTTAAACATGATAACCTTTAGCGATACCGAAGAACTAATCGATACTTGGTTTAGGTACGTAATTTTTATTTGTAAGTCTAATGGATGCTGCCAAATATATGGGCTACATATATTTATGACCGCTATTTTATTGCTTAAAGGAAATAAATGGCAAGGGTGCCATATGATCATATTTTATTAAGTGTCCTCGTAACTTTTATTAAATATAACATATATAAGAATTGTGCGACCAATTTATAGCGGTTTAACCATATATACGAATAATAAATAGAATTGAAGTGCCTATTTTTAAAACCGAATAACTGCTTTTTACTATATGTACCGTACTTTTACTAGCAGTAATAATTTATTGATGTATATTGTACTAACAGGTGTATAGTTATTACTACGTCTAATTCTTTCTTAGGTAGTGTTAGTAGTGGAATTGTAGATGTTATATAAGAGCTCCTAATCGTATAACTATTAATGGAAGCGCAAATGATTTTTTGATATATTGTTGTTTTAGTTGTACTTTAAGTACAGGTTTAAGGTATAACTAAATTTACACTCATTTTTATCAAAATATTCACGGTTCCTTCTTTGGTCAGGAATTATTATTGATGACACTCTCAGACTTCTTTCCTAATGAAAGCCAATTGTAAATACTATATGTGTATTTATAGTTTCCACCCATATATCTGCAGATATGTTGTATTGAATTGTTTTGTATATGTTTTTTATAAACTAAATATAAAAAGGTAAGTAGCAGCCCATTAACGTCCCACTGCTGGGCACGGGCCTCCTCACTCATTTGAGAGAGGGTTTTTAGAGCATAGACCCACCGCGCTGCTCCACTGCGGATTGGCTGGAATAGTACACAAGTGCACTCTCTATTCCTTCACTCTCATAATCCGATGTGACGGTAATCCGACACAACCGGCGAGAGATCGGGCACAGGACCGTCGGCTTAACGTGCTCTCCGAGGCACGGGGGTGGATCACACCGCCAACTTCCCAACTTCGGGCAAATATTGAAAAAATCTTAATAGAAAACTCAATATCCATTTTGAATTGGCCCGACCCGGGACTCGAACTCAGAACCTCATGTCTGTAGTCGAACATGCTAACCACTACACCAATGAGGCAGTTAAACTAAATATATTTAATTGTAATATATTGAAATTTCTGGCACAGATCTGCCCTTTTAATTATTTTATTAACCTTCTAATCGTATAAAGGATGTCTGGAAAAAATTGCTTGCAGTATTAAAATCGCTTCTGCATGTTTATATCCAAAACTAGTTATAAGTTCCTTAATTTGTATGTCTGTTTGAATCTTACTCTCTAATCTCTTTAAATCAAGGAAATGGTTAGATTGGTGCTCGTTAAATTAGAACAACAGAACAAATATCCCGAATTAAATATGCTCATTATCTCATCTGCAATAACTTAGTTACTTTACCAATGACAGGAAATATCTATTATCGAAATACATCAATAGGATGGAAATTAATATCGTTAGACATTGCTAACGATTGCCGAAATTGTGATATATTTCGGGAATATTGGGGTGATGTTTATTCGAGTGTGTAGACTAATGAAAAGCATCCTGCTCGATGTAATTAGAGGAGTGTGTTTTGGTGAGTATTTAGCACTAACTATTGGCTATGATTCCATATGTAGCTTTTCTCAAATTGCTTTAAATTACACTATTTTTGTCTTGAGCCGTTATTAGTTACCACTCTGTCAGCAAAGACATGTCGACAAGCATATATTTGCATGCCAGTACGATGCTGAGTAGAAACTATTAAAAGGTAAATTAACTTTTACCAGGTTACCGCGTTAAATCACGAATCATAAGTTATCATAATATAAGGGCCAGACTGGCTGTGCATGCAGGAGTGTTGGTGCTAACACTTATGTATGGTAGTGAAAGTTGGGTATGGCAGAAGAATCACAAAAATAAAATAAATGCGGTAGAGATGAGAGCTTTGAGAAGTATGAGTGGATTAAAACTGAGTGACAGAGTAAGAGATGGTGTGGTAAAAGAACGTTGTGATTTAAAAGAAGATGTAGTGACTAAAATTGAGAAAGGTATGCTTAGATGGTTTGGGCATGCAGAGAGAATGAATGAAAGGAGACTGACTAAAAAGATTTATGAGTCAAGAGTGAATGCGAAAGTTGGAAGGGGAAGACCAATACGAACGTTCCTGGATCAAATCCAGGACATTTTATATAAAGGCCAAGTCAAGAGTACTTTAAACCGATGAGCCTGTATGAAAGGTTTAATTAAAATGAAAGAAGCGAAAGATATATGAAAGGATCATGGCAAGTGGAAGGATGTTGTCTCTGCCTACCCCTATGGGAATGAAGCGAGATGCTATGTATATGTATGTATAAGTTACCATCCGATGAGGTCTAGGTCAAGCGCACTGGAAAAAACATGGACACGTACAGTTTAATTTCAAATTACAAATGAGGAAATAAAGGCAATGTAACAGCCTAATAATGTTGCACTGCTGGCCACATTCCTCCCAGGAGAGAGGTTTCGAGGACGAGGACTTGCGGTCATTTTTTATTAGAAATACTAGCTGCGACGCGAAATTTTGTCTGTGAACACTTTAATATGGGAATCAAAGTCATCTAATTGATGCTTAACATAATATGATGCAAGCTATATCTCTTATAAAGTTTAAGGACTACATTTTTATAGGATGTAACGTAATCATTTAATCTTGTCTAAAAGCCGGGAGAACTTGAAATATATTCTAATAATTCTAACGTAAAAACATTCCTGCTCCATTCTATTTAAAATATCTCCAGCGATCCATCCTAATACGAAATTTTATTTAATTTTTATTAATAGTTTAAGTGTGAAAACAACGATGGAGGCAAAACTTCTTCACGTGAAAATGATGCAATTTGTTAATAATTTCCCATGTCAAAATATATCTTGACAGTTTGTATAAAGAGTCAGGTATAAAATTCAAATTTCGTAAGACGGTGTTTCAAAGGTAAATTAATTATTTCTAAAATACCTTTTGTGCTAATGATATGTTTCGTTAAGCAGCATGTTTTAATAGCTATATGCCTAAAAATGTCATAGGTCTTTAAATAGATTAATAAAGTCACTGAAATTACAACGTAAAGAAATATTGATATTTACAACTAAGCCAAAATAGGCAAAGACATCGTACTTATACCGGTTTTCTTAACACATGAGCAATAATCGTTTTTGGAATATTTATTTATTTAAATCTAATCTGTAATTACAGATGTCTTTAGAACGTACAAGATTTTAATAATGTAGCCATTATTATGTTAAAACACTACCCAGATACAATATATATCATACTTGTACGTAATTATGTGAATATGTATATGCTGTATATAGGAACACATTCAATAATTAAATGCCTTATTCGAATAATTCTTATTAGTAAATCTACGGCGCAACCATCTTACATTATGAATAATTTTCCGGACCTTCCATTAACTTGTTGGCACTTGGAAATAAATAAAAAAGTGAAACGTATAACGGTAGGCTTTCGATGAGATTAACTCTTATTTTAAAAGGCTTAAAGGGATGGGCAACAAATTTGGAAGATCAGAGTGTGCAACGGAAAATACAGAGAAAAAAGCACATCCATTGATATCCAATTAGATGAGAAACGCAAAAATGTGCTCTACTGTTCTTTAAATAAAATTTAAAATAACAGTTCTGGTGTTTATTAGTATTAAATATCCGTACACATGTTGCAAACATCTGCCTAATGTTTTTTTACTCATTTTCTCATCGTTTAGTTACTCATTTTCTGCTTTTTATTAAATGAATTAAGACGTAAGTGAACAAAAGCAAGACAAATCAGTTCTATGATGATTTTAGTTTATTACATTTTTAAAAAGTTCAGCTTTTCTATATTTTATCGGAAAATTTTAAATCGGTAATAGAATACTTTTTAAAGTACATTGGAAGACAATTTACTGAAATTTAAATTTTTGAATTGTATTTAAATAATTATCAATCATATTTGCGAAAAATTGTGCAGGGACATCTATTGAATGTTAATAGAATTTTTTTAATTCATCAGTTTAAGAAGTTGGATAGCACAGGAATTAACTTTTTCATAGTACAAGTTGGTTTTCAGGTTTTCTGTCAGTTTTAAATAATATTAGTAATCATTAAAGATTCAATAATCACAACTGGGAGTAACCAGTTAAGCGATTAATCCTACATAGCCTGAATCCCTGCTGTATACGTTTAAGACAAAATAAATTATAAATTTCATTAATACTGACTAAACATACTAATACCTTTTAAAGAGCAAAACAATTGGTTACTCTGATTTGTCCTATCTATAAATAGTAAAACCTAATTTATATGAAGGTAAACCACTTGATAATGCCTCTATCGGGACTAGCGATTGTTTAAGAAGATACTTAATTAAGAAGTAAGGTGTTCGACAAGTACATGGAACAAATAATAAACTAAGGTACAAATAGCATATTAGAAGGGTAAGGTTTCTTTTCAAATTAAATTTAAAAATGACTGAAATTCGTATACAATTTGCACAATTTGACTCGTTGAATAAGGACCAGATTGATGCGAAAAATCATAAATCAGTTATAATTATATCAATTATAATAAGTTAAGATATTTTACAATTTTTTTTTAATAAATCCTCTCAATAGATAATTGAATCAATAGTATTTTTATTATAATATTCCTCTTTGTTAAAATACTTGTGTCAATGTGTCACAATTCTACAGTCTCAAGTAAGTTAGAGAAAAACACGAAGGAATGATTTAATTTGGAGTTTGATAAAAGCTTAAATTAGGTATCTTTTTTTGCTGTCAGATTAGAGCTCGACGTTGGTAAGTGATGACACAGTCTACGATATATTTAATTGTTCTTAATATATAAAAATCATTTAGCATACCATGTGAAACACAAATGAGATATAGTCCTATTTGCTGACGATACTTCCTTGCTGTTTAAAGTAGACAGAAATGTAGAAAATTATGACGATTTGAACAGTACCCTGCCACATGTCTCACATTGGTTTTCTGTTAATAATTTAATATTAAACTTAGCCAGGGCTTCATTCGCTTTGCCAAATGTCAAAGAAGTCTGTAAAAATATCCAAGTAAATGATAGTCCGTTAACGATGGTTTAATCTACAGTATTCTTAGGAATAGGCTATGGGCTTCAGTGGGGTGCCCATATTAAGTCTCTGGCAAGGAAACTTAGTTCAGCTGCATTTGCTGTTAGGAAATTAAGGCAATACACTGATTTTGCTTATTTACATAGCATTATGTCTTACGGCATATTGTGATGGAGTAAAACGGTGAACATTGAAGCTATCTTTATATTGGGATCTTACGTTTCCTTAAGAGAAAAATTCAAAGAAATACCAATTCTCACACTACCGGCGCCATATATATTGAATAACATTTTATATATCCGTGATAATATTATACATCAAAAGGAGCGAAACACATAATTTTAATACAAGAAATAAAAACAAACTTGTAATGCCATATTTTAGATTGGAGAAGGTTCAGAAATCATTTTTCGGGTTGAGCATACGCATTTTTAATAAGATACGCGAATCCCTTCTAAATTTGCCTCTACGAAGTTTTAAGAAATGTAATGAAAACGTCCTATTACAAAAAGCTTATTATAATTTTGAGAATCATTTTAGTAACAAAGATGTTTGGACTTGATTCCAGTAGCACATGAAAGCTGACACATTGTAACGTACCAAAACTATTTTTTAAGGAGTAACCGTTGAGTTTCTTGCCGGTTTGTTTTCAGTGGAATCAACTTTCCGAACCGGTGGTAGATTTATTACCAACGGACAGACTACTGACGATTTAATAGTGCTTTTTGAGACTACTCGAATAAAGAATATTTTGATATAAGCGGATTAACCTGGTATGACGTAATTTACCTCTTAATGTTACTACACAGCATCTTATCGTCAAAAGTTTGACATTGAAGTTAAACATTAAACTATGTAGACAATGAAAAAATAGCAATAACAGCTTATTGGTTATTGCTAATTGCCAATAAATCATTCCGGATTATAACTATCACGGAAGTATTTTTTATACTTTTACAACACAAAAAAACTATAGCCGCTTCAGTGCGGAATGAAAAACTCGACGTTCCAAAAATAGAAGAAACAGTTCGCATTAGTTACCATTAATTCTTCATTTACGGTCAAGTTAATTAACCTAATCTGGATTATGTTTATATGATACTAATTACGCTTACATGAATATATTAACATGTTTATTCGTCTTCATGTTTATAAAATTTACAATCAAGTTTAAAACAAACTTAATTATATTATTAAAATATATCAACATTATTATAATGTAACGGATGAGACAGGATTATTTTATATACAATTTGTAACATATTTTTTGTAGTTTTTCTTTCTTTTCTGTAGTTTAACGTATTAAGTGACAGCCTAGCTATCAGAAATTAGCAATTTTGAAGTAATAATTCTCAAATTCAATTTGTTTTAACTGTTCTTCATAAACATTATCCGGTATGCTTCGCAATGCTACGAGGTAAGACAAAAAACACGCGAGCTTTAAATTTAGGTTGGCCTATTTGAAATATGCCTAACTTAAGTTCACGTACGAGTAATAAGTTGAAAAAGTTTCATCCGAATCATATAAACGGCATACAAAGTGGTACAAAGTACGAACAAAGACATACATTTATACAATATTTTAAATCAAAATATTCTATATTCAAGCAAGTTCAAAATTCCCTTTCGAATCGTCAGTAGTCTGTTCGTTAGTAACAAATCTACCACTGGTTTGGAAAGTTCAATCCGTAAAGAAGAAACTCAACGGTTCCTCTTTTAAAGATAGTTGTGTATGTTACTCAGAGTAATATTTTTGTCGTTTAAATAATCTTCAACATTAAAATATGCCTTTTGTAAAAGTTTGGTTTTGATATATTTCTTGAAATTATGCGCAGACAAATCTAAAACTGATTGCGATATCTTATTAAAAATCCGAAAGCTCAACCCGACATATGTTTTCTGAACCTCTAAAATATGATATTACAAGTTTGTTCTTGTATTAAAATTGTATATTTCACTTTTTTCGCTGTATAAGAGAATATTATTAAGGATATATAAGATATTATTCAATATATATTGCGACGGTACTTATTAGTAGTACGGTAGAAAAAATATTATTTTTAATGTATTGTACTTGGTTATTTATAGGTCTAAAGTCACACACTTCTATTTGGGTAGGTAGAATAGACACAAAAGAAAGAAAAAAGCTATTAACATCTATGAAATTTATTTTAATAGTTAGTATGGGACCAAATAAAGTTTTCCCGTGATGCCACGGATTGCAACTGTTAAATAAGAAAACATGTAAAATAAAAAAATGGTTATGGGATTAATAATGTAAATGTAGAATGAGAAATAATAAAGGAACGAAGGAAAATTTTCAATGCGATATTAATAACATTAGGTGCGTTATGTTAAAAGAGAATGGATTCGTTCAAATAATGACAAATATGTGAAGCTCGGCGCTATGTTCGTTCAGAGTTAAATGAAATTTAAACAATACTCAGAGCCAAAAGTGGCCTCAACTTTGCCGGTATGGATCAAATATTGACCCCCGTTCAACACGTAAAATTTCCCCGCGAAAAACATTCGCAAACAATATAATTACGCAACGACCGAACGGGGACCGAAAAGCGGACGGTATAGTTCACAAATTAGTTTGGCAGCGAAAAATTTAATTGAACCGACGATTCCGATGGCCGCGTACGGTGATGTATTAACATTTATTGGTTTACAAATTAAAGATAACTCGGACAACGCCCGCGGCGCAATTCGCACCGCGAATTTTTTCACTGGGAGAAATATGCGCTGTATTAAATCGTGCGCTAATCGGTAGCGAAACATTTATTAATGGTCGCGCCCTTTTCAGGGTTCCATACGCTCAACTGAAATATATTTTCAAACTATTAAACTTTTTGGTGACAGAAAACATCAGGAAGGAACAAGAAAACTAGCGTTCGTGCCAATTGGTGCAACCATTTAAAAATAAGTCAATGCACCATCTTATTAAACATTACACCGACACTTCCATAATACTCAATTGACAATCTTATTTTAATATAATCGCAACAACGCTGATACTTCCGCAATAGTCAATGTACAGTCCAATAAAACACTTTTTTTTTAGTCGCTGGGAAATGCATTTACGCACCCGACTATGTGGGGTCGGGAATGTGGGACTCCACGAGGGAGAAGAATTCGCAATACCCAGTAAAACCCAGCGGGACCGTTGTCAACCATGAGTGGAGAGTCAACCAGGGGTTCGTTGAGGCATTCCTCTCTGGATCCTCGGTTGCAGTTCTCCGCCTCCTCGGGGCCGGAGTGCCTCAGCGGTATTCAACCTCTCCCTTTGTCGTGCCTCCTTAAGCAAGATGTCAGTCTCGCATAAGGAGGCAACCGTTCTCCATGTCTGCTCTGCTCAAGTCTGTGCAGATTAGTGATGTCATAATGAGTCGCTGAGAACCCCGGGCGGGATTTTTGCTACCGTGTGGGTGCTGGGTTAACACCTTGCACTCGTAACAGCTGTCCAACGGCTCACAGCCAACATTTTACATGCAGGTATTTCCCGAAGAAACCATGACTGGTAAGCACCTATACCAACCTGTACGAGAGCGATCCGTGCTCTCTGCCCAGCCACTTATCCAGATCCGCCCTCATCTGGATAAGTGGCTATGGCCACGCCCGTCTCTGGGTATCCGAGACCCGCCTTCCAGCTTTGGATCAAGGCTCTGTTAGCTAAAACCCTGACGGTCCTTACTTCGTCAGTGTCTGGTAATTCCCCTCTGGCTCAGTCCACCTTTTATGCATGCCGAATAAAAGTCGGGATTGAGGGACTCCTTGACAAGACAAAATACTTATTAAAACCTGCGGCCCTTTGTCATCCTACAATGGAGAACCAGCAGCTGGCTTGCTTGATCCCGATTGGAACGAGCAAGCGAACTGCCCATAAGGCACGCAAATGCTCGCTTTCTGTCGGCCAACCTTCTGCGACGGATAGCAGAAGTATCTGCTGCTGATAAGCAGCAACGTCACGTCGCCTTCAAGTCCCTCCTTTAGCAAGAAATAGGATATAGGTGCCCTGCAAAGCTGCAAATATTTTTATTTATTTAACATTTTACAAAATGTCCGTGTTTTAATATAAATCCTTTGCTCGTAAGGCTGCTCAGGCACTGGAGAAGTGTGTTGGGTTTTTGGCGTTAAAATTGGTGGATCACGAATGTACGATATTACGCTGTGCTTTACCTTTACCTTTATAACGAATGTCAATAAAACATGGACTACATTAGAACAGGTACAGGTAACAAAACTATTTCAAGTATGACTACTAGCTTTCTTTTTCGATTGTCACTTTATAGTTGAATTGTTAACAATTAGATTTGTCTAAAATTTTCCTGATATATTCTAGTTTCTAAGTTTCCATTTATAATACCCATGGCATTACTTTATTAAAAGTTCAAAATGGGTATGTATTCAGAAGTGAAATTGTTAAGATTCTTATTGTTTAAAATAATACTTCTCATTCTGTTGCAGCAAATAAAACTTGAAAACAATTACAGAGTTATAAATATGGATACTCCATATTAAAAAGAAAATACAACTACAGTAACAATAAGTAAATTAGTTTACCGTTGTTTCGTAGGTAACTAAGAACTTAGTGTATTTCAAACACAGGTACAAAAAGAGGTATAAAGTTTTCTAGGAGTGTGTGAATTCTGTAATTGAACAAAAAGAATTGACAACAGGAAAAATCCAACAACCGTTTCAAAGTTAGGTAGAAAACATTTTACAGTTAATTGGATCTCTATACAAAGAATCTCAACAAATGATTCTGTTGTTTGCTCTCTGTTTCAAGCAAGTTTAAATTTTTGCGGTTTCCCTTTTTTCTTCAGGCGCTTTTAATTCAATAATGCAGACATTCGTATAAAGTACAATTCAAACAAGATACAAAGAAAAAGTACAGTTATTTGTCATTAGAATCATAGGTAGGTAAAGCATTAAGTTAAGTATTTACGCTGATTTTTAAACATTTGTAGGACAAATATTATGTCATAATCGAATAAGTATCAAACAAATTTACTAAGAGCAGAAGGATTTTGACGTGCATGAATCTATAAATTTCGTTTAGGTTTAAAAATAAGTAAACTGAAAAATAAAAGAGGTATTTGCTAAAACACAACATGCAATTAAGCATAAGCGCTTAATTGTTAGTATTGCTTAGGTATTTATATCTACATTTGAAACTACATAAAGACAATTCAGTTTTATTTATCACTTTTGTTTGCGTTATTTTAATTGAACCTTGTATATTATATTAACGTTTTCGAAATAATATGTTTAACCATTTTTCTATTTTTACCATTTGCTTATTCTTTTTCTTTATGTATCTCATTCAATTCTTTAACATCTTTATGTAGGAATTTGTCATTTAAAATAAAATATTTGGATTTTATTTATTTCTGTATTCTACGTACAGAACTCTTGGTGGGTTAAAAGCTTTTGGGCGGTATTATTTAATTTTGTATTAAAAGCATTGAGATCTGCGTTTGCGACCGGCTTGATCGATATGAAATTATTCCCGATAAATTATGCAGCGTCCGGGTTCAAATTTATCGTACTTTATTTACAACGTTTATATGTTTCAATAACATAAACTGGAAACGGTCGAAGATTAACGGCTTTCACGTATCGCAGCAAATCGATATTCTTTATGAAACACCTTGTATTTTGTATTAATTGCAAAGTATTCATATTTAAAAAGCTTTACGAGAAAATCCCTTTATCTACCCAAAAGTACCTTTAGAAACAAAAACAAATTTGAATAATTAATACGACGATATAGTTGTATATACAAGTTAGTTCATCTTTATTATTAACAGGTGTTTACTAGAAGCAGTTTCACCTGTATCTTTCGACGTAATCTAATCAAATTTTAGACGATTGATTCGCTTGAAAACGTATACACGTCAAGGACCGATGGCAACACCAGAATTGGACATCTTCCTCGTGTCATCAAGGACGATAACACAATTGTGTATAATTTCTTACTGAGATAACAAGTTTTTTCTCAAGATGAACATATATAAAAAGATACAGACAAGCTGTTGTAGACGGCTCTAAAAATTCTTTATTCAAGTTTGCTCAAAAAGCACTTTTGAATCGTCAGTAGTCTGTCAGTTGGTAACAAATCTACAACCGGTTCGGAACGTTGGTTCCGCTGAGAAGAAACCGGCAAGAAACTGAAATGAATATTCTTACGGATATATAAAACGTTATTCAATATATATTGAGAATTTAAGTTTCTTTGAATTTTCTCTTAAGAAAACGCGAGATCCCAGTTGATATATGGCACGTATTGATCTTTTTTGTAATATAAAGATGGTTTCTATGTCGGCCGGCTTAACCCATAACAGTATGCTGTAAGACATATTGCTATGAAAATAAGCGAAATACACTATTTTAACAGTTTCAACATCAGTGCATTGCCTTACTTTCCTAACAGCAAATGCAGCTGAACTAAGTTTGCTTGCCAGAGTCTTAATATGGGCACCCCTCTGAAGCCTAGAGCCTAAGGTTATTCCTAAGTAGACATAACTTTCTATAATGGACTATCATCTATTTGGATATTTTTACAGGTGTTAAAAATATTATTCTGTATTTAAAACAAACGTTGTGTTAAATTTTTTATATAGCAAATTGAAAAATGTCAATTACGGACTTTAAAATGAAACGAATAATCGCATGTATATATAAACGAAACAAGGAACTCAATTATAAAGTTTATAAACATACAAGTGAGCTATGAACTATGAACTATAAATGTCCGTCGGGCCGACGCATCGGCTATTAATTACAAAATGCCGTACGACATCTCAATAAATGCTGGGGCAACAGCTTACAAATCGCCCAATGACATCTCAATCTACAGGCGACAGTAAAGGGTAAAATTTATGCGCGTCAAGAGTTCCAAAAACGGCTAGTTTTGCACCCCGGGCCGCTCGTGTATTTTTTACGTTTGCACCAACGTAACTTTGCGTCGGGACGACTTTTGCATATTTCACCGTTTTGTTTCGCCGTGTCAAATAATTTATTTCAACCCGCAGTGTATTCGACTCTGGACGTGGTTTAGGACATAGCTGTGATTGTTACATTGTGCGGGAATGAAGTTTGCGATGTTTGGTATTTATTTTTGAATGGAACGTGTGGCCGTTTTTTTTATCTCAGCGATTGATTGTAATCTCATCTGATGAAGAGTGGCTATATAGTCGAGGAAGGAAGCGCGTTAACTCTCTCTCTCTCACTTACTTCAACCGATGGACATCCACTGCTGGACATAGGTCTCCTGCCCGCAAGGCCCGATCTTGCACCACGTTGCTCCAGCTGCTACCAGCGACCCTCCTTGTATCGTCGGTCCACCATGTGGGGGTCTGCTTACACTGCACTGTCCGGTACGGAGTCACCACCAACGTCCACCAGTTCTCCGGACAATGTGCCACGCCCAGTACGACTTCAGCTACGCGTTTCTTAGGGCTCTGTCGGTGACTTTGGTTCTTCTACGGATCTCTTCACTGTTGATTTGATCGCGTAGAGAGACTCTGTGTGACGTTGAGTTTTTGAATGAGGCCCATAGCTAGGAACCACGTTTCCAATCCATAGGTGATCACTGGCAACACGCACTGTTGGAAGACTTTTGTCTTTTGGCACTGAGGGATATTGAACGAAAAGATCAACCTGGCTAGTAGTAATTTATATCTTATGGTCCCTATACCGCATCATAAAAAAAAAGAAACCGCACCATTGCGCCAGAGAGGTTGTCCAAGTTCACAATAAGATGTTTGTGTGTTTCTTTCCCTCTGACCTTTACCATTTGAGGAATATGGGAATTAACGTGACAAAATACTCATTAAAGTCCAATGGGCTCTAGTAATCTACCCAACCAGCCAAATCCCATCTTCCGTTTGATCAATATATGTATATTACATCATACGTGCGAATCAAATTTGTCCAACAAAACAGAAAAACTTTTATAAAAAAACAAATACAAATTATTTCCGTATTTAGTCGATGAATGCATAGTTTTTAGGGTTACTTTTTCATATTATTACACATTAACAGATTAACTTTATCGGTATATCCATGTTTTTTAAAACTATATTTTGTGGGTAACGACATTTATACTTTTCAGCGACGATTTTATCGACTGATTCGAACAAAATATATAATATAATATAAAATGTATAATCTAATAGAATTGATAAAAAGTTCAGAGTTTAACATATTGTTGGTTTCGCGTTTTCGCTATACGTGTATTTGTGTACTGTTTGTTGACCACAATAAATTGAAAAAAAAAAAATAATAATATCTAAATAATTACAAAACACATTCCCTAAAGTATTACAAAGATTCTAAATACTATAAGATATATTGTAATTATTTTGATTCTTTGAAAACACGTATTAACCTTTCACGTACCTTTTGAAGTATCTTTTGCTTACATTCCATTCGCTTTTAGATATAATCCATCTTCAGATTAACTCAGACGTTTGTGTATCGAAAGTTTTGTATCTACTTCACGAATTATCAACAAATAATACGTAGGTACTACGTTATAGTTTTAAGGCATAATGTTGTATAAATCTCATAGAAAAAGTCCTAGGTAACAAATAATGTATTTTTTATTTGCATTATGTAATTAAGTGACTTAATAAAATATTCTCTACGATTTGTTCATCTTATTATATTGTTAAATATTCTATGGACATTTGTCTAATGAATGAATATAAAAGATGATAACGTAAGCCCATTTTTAATTACATCACATAAAATAATTGCTTGTTCATATTACATAAAAGTAGATAAAGTTTACAGTAGAGTATTAAATTAGATAATTTATTAATAAATGCGTAAACTATTTGTAAGGGTCATAGATTTTGTAATAAAAAAATGTTATAGCGCCTTGTGTTACTAACGTCGTAACGCGTGCATTAATAATTAAGAAACACCTATAAAATGATTTCTAACGACGCCTGTACTAGCGGTGACGTTAATTATATTAAAAAATTAAGCATCTAGCTTAATTTTTTCGCTAAATTATAGTTTTCGGTCATTAAACCAGTAAGCTTTTCGGATTAACGTCGACGCTTTGTTCGATTTTTACAATTTACTAATTAAAAATGTAATAATTTTTTTTATTGTTACACAAAAACGGAGAATGTTTTCATTACTTCCATAACTGTACAAATGCCTTTACTTTAGACAGAATGTATAGGAATATTAATAAATTAAATGTTAATGTTTTCGCCTAAAAATAATATAACACGATAATTATTTTTTCAACGTTTCTTGCGTTATGTTGTATATGCAGTTAGTTAATTAGTTAAGCGTGATAAGATTTCGTCAAAAATAGTTATGAAAATTATATATTTTTTATTAAATTATATATTTTTAGAATATATAAAAAAAAATATTGTAAAGATGATTAAACAAAAACGTGCACCCAACTGAATTTATTGTGGGCTCTTCTCAGGTAAGGGCGCGAAGGATCACTAGAACTTTAGATTCTAAGTCGTTCTTTAGTGTTGTCATCAGTCATTCATTTAAATAATATACGGGAAAAAAACCTATATTTGACGATTCAAAAGTGCTGTAATAGGCCTACATCAATAAAGATATTTTGATTTTGACTTTATTTATTAAATAAATAGTAAACTATATCAATTTACCCAATATAAAAATCTTGTTAAGAAAAAATACTTCAATTCTTATATACAAACTAAAAACGAGTACTCGTTCAACATTTCATTCAACGTTTATAGACGATTCGCAAACACTCGTACAGGAATGAAAAACCCTCAATAAAATCCCTTACGGTACAAACCTCTTACAACAGCGCAAACGTCACTTGTAATAACGAATTTGAAATCCAATACTGGCCAATTCGTTGTCGTTTTCCTTTAGCAGAGATTGAAAAAAAGGGTGAAAAAGGAATAATCTCGCACTGTTACTGCCCATAGACAATGGTAGAAGTCAACCAATACTAAAAGCAGAGTCGACAATAGTAACTCGTTGTATAACTAAAACTACGAGTGTCAAACAATATTGTTTGTGACGCAACTTGGAACTGGAGAATGCAGTTCAATAAAGTGCTAGAAAAATATTTCAACAATCCATACATATTACAAAACAAAGCCCTCCGCCGCTGTATGTATATCTTTTTGCAATTAACTCAAAAACTAATAAATATTTACCATTACTAATGCAATCTACATTAAAAGAAAGGCGACTACGTGTAAGTAAAAAGTCGAGACACTAAAATCTAGGAAGGGGGCGAAGCACACTGCCATCTTTCCAACTTTGGGTAAACCCTGAGAATTTATTTATTAAAGCCGATATCAATTTTGAATTGTAACCGAACAAGTTAACCACTAAACTCGCGATAAACTCAAAAACTACCGAACTGATTGTCATGCGGTTTCCCCATAAAGAAATTAATATTTCTTTAGACAGGTTTTTGTATGATTTGTCAAGGTTTCGTGTAAGTACGTGTAAGGTTGGAAGTGTCTTTGATCGAAAATGATGTCTAATCCTTTAGATATATAATAAAACTAATGTAATGTAGAAGAATTCCTCTTCTGTACAAAAAATCTGCGATATTCACTATATCTATTTTATGTATATAATTTCTTTCAATTGCAAAAAAATCTAATTCGCTTAGAATCTAAGTTGAATTAGGGTGTTGATCATTTATTAGAATTTAGGGTTGATAATTTTTATAACGATAAATTGCAAATTTAAATATATTGTATAAATAACATCCTTTCAAAGGAATGCAAAAGAAAAACAAACTAAATATATAATATGTAAATTAAGAAATCATAGAAAATGTCTTTTTCTCCAACTGCTTTATATGTTATAAGATCGCGAAGAGGGTAGGTGTTAAGAAACGCGGGACCTCTTACAAGAGAAATAACCCCTTTTCTCGTTCATTATCAGGTAATACTAAGGGGTGAATTCTATAAGGCAGAAACTATTGGATCGACTTAACACGGAATCTTAAAATAATTGTACTATTGACCGAAATTTTTCTAATTTATCTAATAATTATTATAATTAACTTTGCATGCAAACAAAATTGTAATATATAATGTTATAACCCATTATTAGGTAATTATCATTTTTACAGTCATATATATTTTTTTAAATAATTTCTAAGATAAACGGTGGCATAAATTATTATTTTTATTAGTATAATCAATTCAATATCGCGATAACAGATTTTTTGTTTTATGCCTTGCATACATTAATCCATTTTTCTTAGGGATCTCTATTTTATTTGAGAAAGTAATATAGCCTTTGACACTCAATGAAAATGCAGCCTTCTAATTGTGAAAAAAGATTTGATATCGCTCCAGAAGTTTTTGTGTGAAAACGTTACAGACATACATAAAAATCACAAATGTTTCCTCTGTATAAAATTAGTTTACATGGCAACAGCTACCGTTTATCAGAAAAATTATATATTTATGAAAAACATAAATTTTCGTTAACTATTTAATTAATTTTCATTTATTACGGTGATGTCAATAAGTCGTATGTTTTTGCGAATTAATGTGGTGCATGTAGTTAAATGATTCACATATGCTTAAATGTTTTTAATGATTATTACGTCGGATACAATTTGAAGTTGAAAAAGAAGTAATATTTCCGTCGAAATTGCACTTGAAGCCGAAAGGTGTGGTAGGGTTGACAATTTGATTTTTTTTATTGACCCTAACAAACTGAACGAGTTAATAAAAATCTTCAATGTAAAAAATCCGATTCGATATTGATTGACACAAATCTCATAGTGGCACTCCGAGTTCTATCGAGTCAGTGAGTCTGGATATTGCTATATGCATTGGTAATAGTTTAGAGTAAACGATAGTCGGCAGCGGGGTGGTTGGGGCACAATCGGGCCTCCGGAACGAATAGAAAACGACGGAGATCAATTAAAAGAGTCCAGGATGGGACAGGGCGTGGAATTAAAAGCTAAACTTCGTTACCGTCGTGTTATCGTCAGAATTGAAAGAAACTTGTTACGTCTATGTCGCTATGATTTCAATTTCAAAGCGGATCCGACGCCTTGATTGGTTCCCGGTGTGTACAGCGATTGATCGCGGAATACGTGATTCTTGCCTATTATGCCCAGCCTCTTCTATTTGCACGCAAAATTCATTGACTCCTTTTTTTATGACCACTGTCTCATCAATGTCTACGAGTTATCGAAGATTCAATTACACAGTGTTTTGGTCCGCCAGACAGTTTATAAATTTAAAAACGTTTTAATACAAATGTTAAAATGTTCCATTTGGTTTAAAATTAGTTCCAATTGTGGTCCTGTAAACATTCCACAGCTGGGCGCAGGCTTTCTGGTTCGAAAGGAAGAGGGTTTTGGAGCATATCCCCCCCATGCAGCTTCAACTATTTAACACCAGTGTCTGCTGCGTGATATTACAAATGTAATGATGTTTTTGAAGTGAAATTTGACGGATGAAACGCGTCATGAAGATGTACAGCGTTTTTTATGCCGTTTCATTTGGAGGTTAGGTAGTATTAATATTTGCAAATTAATAATTTAAAATACTATTTTTCAGATAAAAATATTTCATAAATTCCCTTTACTAAATTTTAAAGTAAAAAAACAAAATTTATTTAATAATTTCTAATATTGACACAGAACACGTGGCATTTATATTTATTTGAGATTTCATTAAATTATTTTATTTTCGACACTTTTAATATGTTAATAACAAAATTCATTAAATACCTAACATATCTTGCTTTTTTCCTCCCCCTAAGTCTCGGAAAATGGAAAGTTTTCTACTTGATTAAATATATAAAAGATATAAAAGTTAGTTTGCCAAAGAAGTTTCACTTCTGACATATGTACTTTCTATGCGCGCCCTTTCAATTATTATGTGTGTGTATAAGGTATATTTATAGAACCTAACCATTAGAAAACAATGTAAAAACGTATGAAAACCATTTTACTCTTTTTACAAAAATGCAATAAAGTGAAACCTTAACAGTCCCATATATGTATGCATAGTTGCTTTTATTATAAATACATCTTTGTAATAATAAAATTACTATTCAAAGTACAGTCACATAACTTCATTAAACATCACCTGCGTTTTTATTGTTATAAAAACAATCAAGTAATACATATTATAGCACCAAGCTGCACCTCGGGATGTTTAAATGTGACGGGTAATTTGTTGTAGCGTAAGATCCCACTGTAAAATTACTGCGTTCTTATTACCGTGAATCAAAATACACTATACATTTCGAAAATCCATACGTAATACATTTCATGATGAGTGTCGTTGCATGCTTGCCTTATTAGAAATCCGGTTAAAATAATGTCAGTTTTTATTATATATACACATATAAAAACACTGCCAGGTATACAGAAAAATTCGCTTATTTTATTGAAATTGAGCATATTTATTCGTTGCGGGCGTAGATATTCAATAACAACGGATTTCACGACATATACTCAAGGTTGGGGAATATGGGTTCCAAAAATATTCGTTTGAGTGCCTTGAAGTTGAGCAATCATCAACCTTGGGTGACGAAGGCGCTAACAAAGAACAAGTTTCCCCAAATTAAACGGGATCAAGAACAATGCAGGTAACATAACAGTTAGTTTTTTTTATTTATTTTTTATTTGGTTCGTTAAACGGGTGTAATCTGTTTAAAGTATGTTTAAATTCCATTATACTTGTTATAGATTTCACCTTCTCGAAACGAACACGGCTTGCTTAAACCATAAGAATATACATTATACATACAATTTAAATATGTTTTTGGGTTTACATTTATTTACACACATAACATATAACTACATTTCTACAGGATCGGAAACTACGCATAAAAATGTATTATGTAATAAAAATTTAGGCTCACTACACTATGCAATTGTGCTGTGAGATCTTAGGCTATTATTAAAAAATAACATTCTTAATAAATTACACGTAGCTTTATCTACTTTTTGAGCTTCATGTCACGTCAACGGGTTATATTAACAATTGTTAAACGATAAAATTACTTGTACATATTGCACATAACTATTGTTTTTGTTAAATGTCAAGCAATTTGTAACCATACGTTTCTTTAGCCATTATTGGTAGATGCGATAGAGGACATTAAAATATAAAATATAATAATATAGAAATCTTGAGAATTATATATTGTCGCCAATGGGCTCCGAGACTACTTAACTGATTGTGATGATTTTTTTTTCATTTTGCTGACAGGTCATTTTAATTCATAATAAAAAAAATGTTAAAATTAATTTTTACTCTCACTTACATCACCATCAAAAAGTCGCCGCACTTTAAGACCCACATTAAATTTACGTAGACGAATTAGCGCGTGTTAGTTAGTATATATATATACACTCCCTCGCTGGCGCAGTTGTGCGAGTATTCGCTAGCAGAGATCCCGGGTTCGGTCCCCGGTAGGACGAATTTAGGAAATTATATTTTCTAATTTGTCTGAGTCTGGACTGGTGGGAGGCTTTAGCCGTGGCTAGTTACCACCCTACCAGCAAAGACGTACCGCCACACAAAGAGATTCGTTTTCCGGTACGATGCTGTGTAGAAACCTCCAAGCGCCCCTTACCAGATTAGCGCGTTTCCACCTTAGACTGTATTAACACTTACCATGAGGGGAGATCACAGTCAAGCGCTAAAGTGTCAGCAATAAAAGAAACACTAGCAATGCCCCGCGGTGTAGATTTATTTTGGCTAGAAGTTAGAAAATTTTTACTTCACTTAGTTTTAAATTACTTCCTTTCAGATTATTAGATACACACTTACATTAATAATCAAAAACGAATATATATATCTAACTATTACATTTTAAAATTAGTAACATCACGGGACCTCTGCTAGCAAGGCGAGTACTCGCACCACTGCGCCAGCGAGACCGTGGTGGGTCTATGCTCTAATAACCTTATCTTCTTTGAGTGAGGAGGCCTGTGCCCAGGAGTGGGACGTTAATGGGCTATAGGCTAGACGAGTGTGGTGACTATACTTTTAGTTATTATACAATTAGTGGTCTGCTGCAATAAATTATTCAATAAATTTTTCGCGAATTCAATTACACAGACTGTTTTTACATTAATACGTAATTAAAATAACATTATTATCATCACGTAAACAAAAATTTAAGAGAAAATTACAATGTGTTAGAGATGAGAACATGTGCTTTGCGGCAATTACAAACAAATTAAATACTCGTGTTAGACGCGATGAGATTCAGTAAATTAAATATGAATGGCTAAGCGCGCTATTCTAAACCGCATTATAACTTTCTGTTTATATTATTTGCGGTAATATTTTATGTACATTAAGCTTAACGGAGTCATATATTTGTTTTACAAACTGTGAAAGCATGTATAATTATGTATCTAATCAATATCTTGATTTTTTTACTTTTAGTGGTCGACACTTTATGTTAATACTCTATTAATTATCTTATAAGGCCCCGTAAAAGTTATCAACATTTTTTGACATCAATACAACATATCAATTTGATATTTTTACTGTGTATGTACACGCTATACCTACCTCATTGGTCTAGTGGTTAACATATTCGACTACAGATATGAGTTTCCGGATTCGAGTCCCGGGCCGGGCCAATTCATAAGCGATATCAAGTTTTCTGTTAAGATTTTCTCAATATTTTAATGAAGTTGCGAAATTGGCGGTGTGATCCATCCCCGTGTTTCTAAGAGCACGTTAAGCCGTCGGTCCTGCGCCTGATCTCTCTCCGATCGTGTCGGATTACCGTCACATTGGACTATGTGAGTGAAGGAATAGAGAGTGCAGAACTATGACTGCCAATCCGCAGTGGTGCAGCATGGTGAGTCTGTGCTCTAAAAACCCGCTCTCATATGAGTGATGAAGCCTTTTTTATATATGTGTATGCCTGATATTTTGCAACTTAATTTATGATACCCACCGGCGTATTAAGCGGAACAGAAAAAAGTTTGAAATCAGTATCACATAAGGTTATGATACTGTTATTTATACATGTCGGAGTGCAATAGTCTATGGATCGCTGGTCCGTGTGCAATTGTCTGTGGAACGCTGGCGCCATCTGTCTATCGGCGTGGGGCAGAGTCAATAAAGTCTCTCGGTAGTTCTCGGGTGACGGCCCGCCGGTGCGGTCGACTTTTGAAACTGTCGCGTTCCTAGCTATTTTTGTTAATGAGTTTGTGTAAATTGATATCGGGAACTTTAAGTGATTGAACATTTTAATGCGAGTTAATTAATAAAGTGTTTGATTGCACCAACATTACCTACGAATGCCCACAGTATGGATCCCATCGATGACGATGCCGGCGGAGAACCTTACGCCCCTATGCTTTATGGTTTTTCCTTCTCTCTTATTCTCCGACATATTTTGTTTTGCTTAATATGCCGGTGTGTATATTATTAAATGTAGAATAATTGTGTTAAATGTAGAATGGAATTGCTATTTACATTTACGTGGCTTAATAAGCCAAGATCATATTATGTAGAGTTCTTATTAACATTGTAGGTTTTATCACCATTCCTGATAGGTACTCGACGCCACAAAATTATGCATATAGGATCTTTAATAGATCAAGCTCGTAAGTGACATTTTTGCTGTTAAAGGCATTTAAGATTGATGTCATTGAGGTAAGTGTCATTTACCAATTTGTGTCAATAACTTTGTAATAGGCGTTTTTTTTCAAGATGGAAGAGTAAAAATGGCGAACGCGCCAAAAATAAAATAAAATATAACTCATTAACATGAAGATACAGCGAAGTTGTTAAGACACTAATAAACGTTTGTAAGACTTTAAAATAATGTTAGAGCTTTAATTGAAGTGCTCCAAGGACAATGGAAAATTACTTCAACATTAACACAGAAAACACGTCGTTGGCGGAATAATAGGGCCTGATTGGCACCAATAAAAGCCATAAATTAAAGAAGAAGAAGAAGAANAATATCATTTGACAAGGAACGTTTTTATAATTTATTGGGACTTTCTCTTTTTATTTTCAATTTTATATATACTTAGATATCTCTATTTACTATAAGTTTAATTATTTTTACCACCCCTTTCTTGGACAAAATCTGTATTTCAGTATATTCTAGATTCGCGAACACCTGGGCCAGTAGACAAGTTACTTTCGATTGGGAATGACGTTTAATTTTTCGAGAAGAAAAGTCATTCCCATACATTTTTTGAGCGTTAGCAATCTTCGAAAGTAACTTGTCTAGAGGCTCGGATATCTTTTCGACTTAATTTATCCAGCGACTAAGTGGTAACTAATAATTTGTTGAGTTTAACGACTACGCTGGCACAATGGTTTCAGTAGACTCCTTTCCTGATAGGCCCGATTTCGTCGTCGTCGTCGTCGTCGCTTCAACCGATGGACGTCCACTGCTGGACATAGGTCTCACGTAATGACGTCCACAAGGCCCGATCTTGCGCCGCCTGGCTCCAGCGCCTACCGGCGACCCTCTTTATATCGTCGGTCCACCTTGTGGGGGGTCTGCCTACACTGCGCCGTCCGGTGCGGAGTCACCACTCCAGCACCTTCGCCCCCAATGTCCATCGGTCCTTCGTACTATGTGCCCCGCCCATTGCCACTTCAGGTTCGCGATTCGTAGGACTATGTCGGATTCTACTACGGATCACTTCATTTCTGATTCTATCACTTAGAGAAACTCCGAGCATAGCCCTCTCCATCGCACGCTGAGTGACTCTGAGCTTCCGCATGAGGCCGCATTTATAAAGGGTAAGGATAAATAATTATACATATATACGTGTATAATTATTTAAAGTCCGTCACAACATCGCAATTTGACTAACTCTATTGAGTATACATAAACCTTATATATTTAACTAGCTTTCCTACTTTAGTCAATAACTAATCAAATTTCATGAAAAATAGGACATTTCTTTAAATTCTTTACAATTGCAAATCCACGAGGTCCTTTCAAGGCTTAAATAATTAAAAATCAAACAAAAACATAGTTAAGAACAAGCCTTTGAAGCGATAAACAATTATATTTCAACTCAGCGCTGTCGCAATCTTAACAGCAATACGATTTTAGCAAACTTTTCTACGAAACTGTGTTGAAATAGTTATTACAGAATTGTGAATTTAAACGCGCTCTTGTTTAATTCAGTTTACGAATGAACAATATTAAATGTAGGAATAAATATATTTTGTGAATCGAAATATGACATATATCGAGGAATGCAATTAATAACACATGGTATATAAACGATGAAATATTATGCCATTAATATAATAGCAACAAAATAAACTACGTGAGTTATTAAATTACTTTTATCTAGAGATTCGGCAAAACTTCCAGTTGTTTCAAAGAAGCTTATTGCTTCTTTTAGGCTTTAAATATTTGAAAACCGCTACAGTAAAATTTTGTTTGAAATTATTGCGTAAATTACTTTTCATTCTCTTACCCATGTTTTAATCGCGATACGAAATTGCGCGTATACACTAGTTTAATATTGTATAAGAACCATTTGGACATACATACATAGCATCACGTCTCATTCCCATGGGGGTAGGCAGAGACAACGTCCTTTCACTTGCCACGATCCTTGCATATCTCCTTCGCTTCTTTCATTCTCATTAAACCTTTCATACAAGTTTGTCGTAATACTCTTTTTTGATATTACAGTTAACATCAGTTACTATTATGTACTGTTTGTTTTGTTTAAGTTATTAGGGTGACATGTATGCATTGTGCTTGTGTAAACTTTAAGTGAACAATAAAGTTCTAGGTTATATTCTTAGGTGAATTGTTCAAAAAGTACAATTAGTTTGTGTGCAATGGTTTAATAACACATAGAATATTATATAATACATTAGAAGGTCGAAAGTGAAAATAATATTGAAAGTATTTTAAGAACATAACTTTTGTGTAAGTTTTCAACGCAATATTTTTATTTATTTTAAGAAAATAATTGATTTTATTGAGATCGTTGAATGAACCGTTTTATGAAATATCTAATGATCCACGTTATAAACAAATACTCAAACATTAGAGAAAAATTAAATTAGACAAGAGATTTCAGTATATGTGTGATGACGATAAATTTAAAGTGAAATATACAGTAGATAAACGCGGGCGTCCTGTCAACGAAACATCTACTGAGAATTTACGGAAATAATATTTCCGTAAATTGAATGAATCTGATGATGACATTGATGAACAATTATTAAAAAGTAACGAGCCTGAAATCCCTGAAATCTTAAAAACACTTAAAGATGGAGAAAAAACTGAAGAATGCCCAGTGAAGAAGTCACAATGAATCACCTAAAGATGAATAAAGAGTATTATAATTATTATTCCCTTTCTACAACAGGCAACAATAATTATATTTATATTACATATAAATAAATTTATAATGTGATGTAATATTTTAAAAGATTCTTTCGTCCGATTTAACAACATCTTTCTAACAACCCGATCGTTTTTATTGTGTCAATGGGAAAACATTATTATCACTATCAATTAATCCTGTAAACCTTTACAAGTATTACACTGACAACACTAGTATTACAACATATTGAAGCAAGCTGCTGTATGGAATATAAAATGAACGCCTGTTCATATCCTCAGCTCGATAACACTTGATCGTTGAATGTGCTCTCTCGGTAACAAATACAATCTACAAAACACTTGACTGTGTGAAAAAAGAGGTGATATCAAAGCTCCTGGCCTTTAGAATTTTAAAATAACGTCTTTGTAACATAGCATATATGGTTATTGTTTTCTTATAAAAATTTAAATGATTTGTTCATATTTTTTTATAGTTAATTTTTAGCGCATGATTGTGATCTCACGTGACGTTAAGTAATGATACTCGTACCGCCTAAGTTTACTCGCTAACTTGGTAAAAAGATATTTAAAATTTGCCCTGTCAGCAATCGAACCCAGTACTCTGCAAGCAAAACGAGTACTAACGTCACTTCTGAGAGAGTATTACTCGTGTACTAGTATCTGCTTGAATTAACACAAATCGTGATCGGCTTTACCTAGCTGTAAATATTACTTGTTTTTAATAAAATATGACCAAAAGAAACGACATACGTAGAAGGTAGGCCTTTTACCGACAATGCTAGGTAAAAAGCCTACATCGAAAAGGTAAACAGTGACCGCAAACAGGCGTTGCCCGGGACCATTAAAATTTATCACCGGCTACACAAATAGTGGCGAAACAGTATTAACTTAAAACAACTACATAAAGTTGTTATTTGATATTGCGACTTTACTTAGAATTCGCTTTTTTTCCTGTGACTCTGTACACTTGGATAAAAGGTCGCTGTAATATTATTAGATTCCGTCCCAGATGTTGTTAATGTTAGATTTCATAGCATTTCGATGCCTAAAGGTGAGGTGCGTGCGTTCTAAGAAGTCAAGGGTTTCAACCCTGACCAGGCACTAAGTTTTCATAAAAAATAAACAATGTGAGGAAACCTTTATATCCTAGTAGTAATTCTGCGATGTGAGTAGCCGGTTAACCCAAATTTAAACTGCGTGGTGGGTCAATATATTAAAAACACTTCCAAAAAAAGTTTTGTGTAACAACTGAAATTAATTTTTGCCATTCTAGTTTAATTTGTAATAACATTGGTCGCGGTCACCATATAGAGATTAGTTTTCTATACGATTGTAAATACAAAGTCCTTATATGTCTCTTTCACAGTCCATAAGACTAGACAGATTTGATATTATCAACCATTCAACTTAGGGTTATAAAATCTATTATAGAGAGTTGTACAACATTGATTAGTACATAATTATTTAACAACACGAAATTATTCAATAAAACATTGTATGGCACTTAGTAACGA
>JACTOM010000002.1:149886-159959 GCA_015832385.1 Elymnias hypermnestra | reverse complement strand
GGAAGACCGAGGCGAACGTTCCTGGACCAAATCCAGGACATTTTAAATAACGGCCAGGTCAAGAGTACTCTAAACCGACGAACTTGTATGAAAGGTTTAATGAGATTGAAAGAAGCGAAGGAGATATGCAAGGATCGTGGCAAGTGGAAGGATGTTGTCTCTGCCTACCCCTATGGGAATGAGGCGTGATGCTATGTATGTATGTATGTACAATTTAAAGCTTGTGTGTCTAATTTCATTTGAATTGGTGAAGACTTGTATCATCCGTGGTGGTACAATTATAAAGATTTATCTTAGTTGATTAAAGAATTTATAGTCCTCAGTACTTTTTTAGCTTCAGAAATTTTGGCTGTTATGAGGCAGTCAAACAGTTTCTATATATTATAGATAGATAGCAAGCGAAGTTATTTAAATACAGAATCATTATATTTAGCGCACGACAGTCAATATAAAATGATATTGTATTGAAATTATTCACACTAATTATAATAAATTCTAAGCAAACGTAAATAATGAACAAGCAATCATTTAACTATTATTTATGCAATGTCCCGCGGTTTCACCCGCACAGATACCGATTTTGTGGCAGTGGAAAGTCTACTAACTCGAAACTAGAGATTTGTTTTTGATAACAAAAAAAATTCTAAGATTTATTTCTAATACTTTATTGTCTCAGAACTTCCCTATACACAACATTTGACACATGAGTTCGACTCAGAATACAATATTTTTTTAGATTGGGATTTTTAAATTCGTTATACCTTTTGAATGGAATGCCCGATTTTAATAATTTAATAAGTATATTACAGGTATTGAAACGGTCTTTAATAAAATATAATTTAATAGGATAAGCATTAATAGAGAAGTATGAATAATATGGTTTGATTATTGTCGACACTTTGAATAACTTTTAAAATTTACAAAAAACAGTTATAGTGGCAAAACTACAATAGAAGGACATATGGTATCGCGGAGTTTTTTGTAGATATTAACACATTCTATAATAGCATAAAACTCGTCTTTGTTCTGTCTTCGTTTTTGAGAACGAAAATCTAAAATGCAGCTTTCTTTTATGTGTGAAAAAGTTACCAACAAACATACATACATACTTAATACAAAAACACAAATGGTTCTTTATCATATTATTTTAAATAACGTATGTAGAGGTATTTTTATAATTAACAGGATAACCTAAGGTGTGTTACATAAGATGAATGCATCATTGTAATTTAATTCTACTTTATATATCCGGACTGCCACTTTTGGTTGGTCCAGTTTTTTTCAAATTTGTTTAAATTTACAAGAAACCCAATATAGTAAAAGAATCAAAGGCGTTATAAATGTAAAATAAATTGATATTACAGAACGAGATCCTGCAAGAAGTATCTCGGTTAATTCCACCGTCTTGGCTTCACAAGCATTTTTTTGCTTACAAGTTATCTGTGCAACGAGCTTTTAGCAGGAATTAAAGTAAGCTTTCTTTCTAATTCAAAATAGTATATCCATGTTTAAAAGAAATGTATATAAAATTGATGGACATTCAAATTGAAAAATTGGAATAGTCGTTTTAAGAAGAAATTATATTTTGATCTAATAATGGTAACTTAACTGAATGAGGCGTTTATAGGTTATTTTATTATAGGTATACAGGCGTAGTCTAAGAGGATAACGTGCTAAAGCTTAAGTCATAAATTCTTGGTTTAACTATTAACAATTTCTTCACAACATCGAGCTGAAACGCAAAATGGCTAGATGGGACGGCTTTTATAGTAAGCGGCTAATTTACTGAATTATTGAAGACTTTCTCTAATCTAGACTTGTGAAATGTATCAAAAATTATTTGTTACTCAATGTTTTCCTTTAAAAATCTAATAATTCTATATGTATTCTGTACTGTGTTCTATTCAATTCTAGAGGGACTTTCAATTTAAAGGAAAATTTTGTTTTTAAATCATCGGACTGTAGGCCCATAAAGAAGTCTCAAAACTTGAAGTTAAATTTATTTAGTCTATCAAAATTCTCAATCAGCGCCATTAATTTATGGAACAATCTCCCACTTTGTATAAGAAATGCTATCATTGGAAATATTTAAAAGGCAGGTTAAATGTCATTATTTGTCACTTTGTGTTTAATACGATCTTAATTTACGTTAGCTCATTAAAATCCTATTCCTAAGACATTTGTTTATTCTTATCTATAAATATGTTATGTATATATATATAAAAGAGACATCCAGGTATCTATTGACTCATCACGATATCCCTGGAACCAGAAGGCGTAAAGACTTGAAATTTGGTAGGAATATTCCTATTTCAGAGTAGATTCAGCTATGAACGGATTTTACAAAATTTTACCCACAAGGGGATTGCGAGGGTGGTAATTTTAAAAAAATCAAATTTTTACATTAAAAAACAATTCAAACTTTACATTTACAAACTATATATTTTGTGGTATGTAAAACTTGGTCAGAATTTTTTTTGACATTGCGGAACCTATCAAAAGTAAATTCTGAGAAATTCCATGGCAAACGGCAGTGTGGCTAAGTTTCTTATTTATAAAATAATTTGCCTTAATTAACGAAAATTCAACGCAGACGAAGTCGCGGGTTCAGCTAGTATATATATATATATATATATATATATAAGTAAGTATATTATGTCTATTTATATTTAGGCTACACCACCTACCGCATTACATTTAAGGAATCTTTCTAACCCAAAGGTAGAAATCGCTGTATAAGGCTGCCTTTTTGTACATTGGTTTTTGTTTTTCTCTTTTAACCTTGTTTCTGTTTTATGTTTCCTGTGTGGTGTACAATAAAGTATTTTCTATCTATCTATCTATAAGTCATATAAAATATGCCTTTCAATAAAATCTTCGTAAAAGTTTCAATCCTCGAAGAATAATACAAACGAACTGTGGCACAGAAGCCAGTGAAGTGAATAATCTTTTCAGATCAAGTCGCTGTCAGCAAAAACTATTAATATTAAAAGATATTTCATCTCTTAATATATTACCATTGACAGCAACTTTATACATCAAAATTACTAGTTCACTCTCGCCATTTCGTCTGAGTATAAGGTAGGTCTTGCGTAACTTGAAAAAGTTTTTTATTTTTAACATCGTAAGAGGTAAATTTCGTCTTACCAGATTAACGCGCTTTCATTTTAGACTTTATCATCACCTACCATCGGGTGTAACTGCTGTCAAGCGTTAACCAATCAACAATAAGAAAAAAGATTCAGCATCATGATAACGATAATGTAAAGCAACAGTAGAAGAAAATAGTGAGTTGGAATAGCGTTTAGCCAAGCTTACAGGAAATTCTTATAAACTAATGCTACAACGCAAGACACAACTTAAATCAACTAAAGTGGTGTTAAGCGAGAATAATAATGAATATTATTAATCATTTAGATATTAAATTTATGGTTTTGGAAATTTTTAAGCATTACACAAATAACGAAGCTGAATCTTCTAGTTTGTATTGATGGCATTAGTCATTCCAAAGAAAATGCAAAAAACGTTCAACGTCAACACGTATGTAATTAATTTTTGTAATATATTTTTGTAATTTTTGAACACAATGGACGTTAGCCAAATTATTAGGCACATGACCCGAGGAAAGTTCCTTGATTATGATGGACTGAGTATTGAACACCTGGAGCTTGCGTACATTTGTCTAGAGTGTGGTGCATTTTGTATAACAGATTAATGCTTTCTATTTAATAGATATTTCTTTGTAGGCAATGACACAACATAATTATGAATAATTTATATATATATTCCTGTGTCAAATATTCAAAATCAAATCAGCAAAAATGGCACTTTGTTATCCCAAATTGTTATTATGTCATTGGTTGATTTAAACGTTTCGTTTAATTTATAAATAGCGCTCCTGTAAAATGGACTTTATTAAAATGTTGCACCACTCTTCGAAATAACGAATGATGTACTCGCATATACAGATATCTGGTTATGACGGTGTCTAAGGACAGAAATGTGTGAATACTATGATAACCAGGTAAGCTATTTAAATATGCGTCAGTCAGGGTGAACGCAGCTCTTCGAAGCATTTCTGCCTGAACGTCGACGAAGTGACTTCGGAACTCAAAAGCATAAATGCGAGATGATCCATTGACAGTTAAATGATTAAAACGGCTTTTTGTAAACGGACATGCCTAATGTAGTTACATTAGGCATTTCCGTTTACAAAAAGCCGTTTTAAAGGAAATTTAAGTTTAAATTTTATTAATTTCAAAACTATCCAACCAATTTATCTCTGTGAACTACTACTACTACTTTACATCTAATAGTCTTATTTTTAAAGTACACGTAGTTCCTCTTTCAAGTGAGCCAGAATTTAAATGTAACTCACTAAAATGTTTACGTTAAAACATACTTTAAATTTTCCTCTCTTCTACGGTCTAATAAAGTAGTGCAGTGAATTTTTTAAATTAAACGCTGACTTTATACTACGTATTTGCGAAATTTGATTTCACTTAAATTCACAGTTTAAATTGTTGCTACCATTACTGAATCATCTCAATACTAACATGGAACTCACTGGCTTAGTTGTGGCAGAGATGATTTAGAAATGTATTTTCAAATTTAGGCCTGGACTCATGATAGTAGTCGACTGCGACTACTTACATCATAGAAGAAAACGAATTCTGCCAAGTAATTCGTGTTCTAAGATCGCGATTAGACATCAAAATTGATAAAAAATAAAGATTGGACATATTTAGCTGTCAAAAAACAGTAATTTTAGCTTACTAAAATTAAGAAGTGCTTGCGGGAATCCAGCAGTTTATGTAGAGCTTTCGGTAGAAGTAATTATATTTACTGTGTTTAGATAGTATTAAGCTGTCTTTGTTGAAATTATTAATCTGAAATATTATTATAAATTGAAATACGATTGCAAAATAACCTACAGTTCGTCTAACTGTTAAGCTGTAATAATTTCTCTTTTAAATACCCTATGATATAGAGAGCTCCAAGATTAGTATTTTTTCACATTAAAGAAGTAAAATTTATGTTAATGGTTAAATTTTCTAAAAAAATAAGTACTTTAAAGCCCAATATTTCACAAACGATTGCGTCAATTGATCTTACATTCAACATTTTTGAAAATCCTAATTTTATTCTTTTCAATTTCGATTTTAATCTTTCTCTCTCTGTCTCTCTCTCTCTCTGTCTGTCTCTTTATATGTGTGTATGTGTGTGTGTGTGTGTATTAATATAGCATAGATGTTAATGATGATTTCTCCTATGTTTTACTTTTTTTTCACATTTTAATTTATTTATTGCTACATCACATTTTTTGCTTCTTTTCATGTCAAGTCACTAGGGCACATCTTTTCAATAGTTATTTATTCCCAATTAAGTTTTATATCGATATTTATTATTGTTTTGTAATATTTATGAGTAAATTAATATTAAAAAATATAAATGAAATTACTTGCATTTTTTTTTCATATGAATGCATGTAATAAAAAAATTATTAAAGCAATGGATATCTGAGTAAAAACCAACCCAATATAGATACCAATAGTGAAGTATGAAAAAAAATCAAATATATGTCATATAACAATGTCATCTCTTATAATACATATTCCTACTGAAACTCTAACCTACACACTAACCATGCAAATACTGACATATTAAAATATATATATATATATATATATATATATATATATATATATATATATTATCAATATATATATATATATATATATATATTGATATATATTAACATATATATAAAAATATTTACAAGCTTTATGTTAATAATATGAAGTTTAAAATGACCCTTACAAGCAACAACTTACTAAAAAGGTCGACTAAGAAGACTTCGAGCATTGAGTTTGTCAAGTACTGTATGTTTGTTCACATATACACACATTTTTAGTGGCACATAGCAGGTTATAAAAGGAGGAACTAACATAAATGAAGTCTATATAATGGATGTGAATGGTGTGTCAAAATATTTTAAACTAGATGAATTGTGCACATTTTCTTCAGAATTAAGAGGGGTCAGACAGTTATCGCTTCAATAATATGTGTGACTTTATTTAACGGATGATGAATACAATGAATATTCTGAAGAATTTTAAAAATTGTCAATACAGCAATATGATAATCTTATATCACTTGTTTTAATAAGGTTTATTTTATATAAAGCATATTTAATTTTTATAACATATATTGTATTAGCTTAGTAATATATTAATGTATAAAATAATTGTAAAAGGAATATTTAGTGGAAATTATTTGAAAATATCATATCTAATATTTATACATAAAAAGTTTTTGGATTGTTGAGTAGTTGGATTTTTTATAACCTAATAATGTAGGTCAAACAATTTTAGTGTCATAGATTTACATTGCTTAAAAATAAGTCATTGATACATAGAATATATGGTATATTACAGAACATTATTTCTTTATGTTGTTTTCTTTGATTTTGTTTCTTTGCCTAGAATATACTTTATTACATATTTGGTATTGATAAAAATAAAACACATTTTAATATGCTTCCCCCTTATATACATTTGTTATTTATTTATTATTTTATTTGTATTTACCAATATTTATAAATGTGATATGTATTATAACACTTCATTTAATGTCTTTTCTATTTTGAAACATTATATTATGACATGTAGAGCATTCAAGAGCATATATTAACAAGTAAACAAGTTATTCTAACAGTGATAATTTATTACAATAATAATAAAATAACAGTATAATACTTAAAGTAAATTGTGTATAAATGATATGCAAGAATTTCATTTACAATGCCATTTGCCTGGTATATTGATACTTAAAACATTAGGTTAACAATTAAATGTTAATTTAACCATGTCTCAATGTAATATTGATTTGTTATTTTATAACTATTGATACTTATGTCTACAGGAATTGAAAATGTAGAGTTATGTCTAGAGTAAAAAATTTCATACAATGAATAAGCAAACAAAACTACAACTTTTCTAGACTCACTAACGTTAAATACGTCAAAAACAAAAAAAAAACACGGTTGACCAACTGATTGAGAATCAACTTTCACTGACGGTAATGAAATATTAGCTCATCGTACACCCAACAAATAAGAAAAATCTTACATGTAATAATGTAAAGAACTATTGGAGAACTAACGTACGATGATATGTTTTCATTTATGAATAGACCATATTACAGTATCAATTAGGAGTCATATATATAAACAAATTGATTAGCTCGGGTAGTACACGGCGCGGCTGACCGATAAACTATCACGAAAGCGAATAACACATGCAAATGTATATTAAGTGCTAATGTACTGGCAATTCTGTTAAAACGTAAAAGTTGAATGAGAAACTTACCAATGTTTCTTGTTCTCCGAGTTCACGGTAGTAAGATTCACTACTCCCTCGCCTACTGCTGATACACATAGCTCTACGTAACAATCCCGACAACATAGAGCAAAATCCACATTGTTGCATAGTTCTATTTTGTGTACGAACAATATAAACGACCCGAGTTAGTTAAAAACTACACCGACGGCGAGATTTCTTTCTTTCTCTCCTAGAAAGCGCAGTGGATTTCCGAAATTCTTTACATTTTGATACCGTAGAGCGAAGGGGACCGCCTAGCAGTGTCAACGGCTTCTTTTATATGTCATGGTTTTTTCAAAAATAATAGTTTAAGCGAGATTTGTCACGATACTTGTGAGCGCACGCGGCAATCACATTGATGGCTAGCGAACAACTACAGCAGTGAGCAGTCCGCGCGGCCAGCTGCCGTACGGCACGGCGAGCTAGCTGGCCTGTTATTATGTATACTTGTGTGCGAGACGCGCGGCTGCTTCGTCGCGACGGCGCACTGCTAAACAAGTCTAACTTACAAATTTACAAACTCCATAGCGTTTATTTTACAACTAGCTATTCCACGCAACTTCGCCTGTGTACACATAAATGTGGGTCTTGAAGTCTGGCGCCATTATTCGCGTGGACAACGCAGTACTATTTTTTTTTTATTACTAATGTGTCGGACATGTCCTTGCATGCAAAATTATATGTATAAAATTTATATACATTTTTATACATATTTATTGTATGTACAATAAATATATATAAAAATAATTAAATTAATTTTAAGTATTTAGAACTATTTTTTTTTATTAATGATACAGATGGCAAACTGCAAGTCTTGTTTTTTTTTTTTTTTGAAAAAGAAACGTTTTAAAAATGGAACATCGAAGACCTCAGGGGTTCTTCGGTCAATAGTGGGAATGGAAAAAACGAGAGGGCTGTGGGGAGTGCGCGGTGAAATACACAAGATGACTTACGGATTTACTCTTCTATTTTTTTTTTACAAATTTTTTTTTAATCTCTTTAATTAGAGTTTCGTGTATAGTGATAATGTAGTGAAGTGTTTGAATACATAGAGGGACAGGAGTAAAATATTATTACATTTTTATATAAAAAATATTTAAATAATATTCATGCAATGGGAAACACACATATTTTTATTGCTCTCATTTAAGTTACTTTCTACATTAGAGGTTCAGAGGAGGAGTCGGAGCACGTCGTCGCGTGGCAGGTGTGGCACCAGTAGACCACCACAGTTCCTTAATCGTGTTATAATATTAGAAGGTACCAGGGTGCCCGTGGTAGGAGTTTACGTCAGCGGTAAGTAGTTAAAATACATGCTGCTCATTTTATGTGCAATAGAATAGTATTCTGTTGATAGACCTTCTTTGATGGTTATTATAGCAATTTCTCACAGTTACCCATGCAATGACTCTGAATTATTTTATTAAAAGATGACAATATTGGTCCCCTGAGTATATCTTCTACAAATAATTAAAGTTGCCTAAAAATTCTATATATTTGGTCAGGGGGTACACATCTTTGTCTATTTGTCCGATAGTCATAGTATGGTACACGGGTATGCGATCCCGGCTCCCCGAGCTATTACTGAATCTTCTCAGTCTTCCGAGTCAGTAATATCCTACTACCTTATATTTTCCTTTCTCTTCCTTACAAAGTTCCTATCTTTTTGACCCGTTCCCCCCTTTTATTCCATTTTCCTACCCACTTCCTGCCAGTCCAAGGTGTACCGTGCCGAGGGACTCATGGCTAGGGGCATTTGCCTAGTCGCAAGCGGTGGCCCTGGGACCGGGCGAACCCAGAAATAGGCTAGCCTTATTCTGGCATGCGGGGCTCTGCCAGAATGGACCTATGTTCCCTTGCTACTCGTGGGAACGCAATGGTGATATTATTACATTCCAAAAATGGCGGCGATGAGATTCGCAATCCATCACGTCACGTTCCTAATGGGGGCGAAAAGCGGGCTACCGAGAGCCGCTTTGCTACTTTGAATGTAAGAGGAGGAATGAATGAAAAGATTGATGAAGTATGCCAGATGATGCATGATAGGTGCATAGATGTACTCTGCGTGAATGAGACAAAGAGGAAAGGATGTGATACCACGAAACATAGCCCTTACACAGCTTACTGGTCTGGTGTAAGCAGTGATAAGAGAGGCTGTCAGGGAGTTGGTATCATACTTTCCGAAAGAATGGATGATTGTGTGAAAGAAGTGAAATACGTGAGTCCTAGACTCATCTGGATCAGGCTAAAAGTTGGACTTACTCGGATCTTTGTCTTGGGTGCTTATGCTCCGACGGATCTGGGCACCAGAAAGTCCAATAAAGCCCAAAAAGAAATAGATGAGTATTGGGAAAGTGTGAGTGATACGTTGAATGAATGTGAACCGAATGAGCGAATAATTATGTTAGGAGATTTTAATGGATGGGTAGGTGTGAAACGTGATGGATATGAAAGGACTCTTGGTATGTTTGGTGACAAACGGGTGAATGAAAATGGACGAAGTTTGCTTGGAATATGTGTGGAACATAGTCTTTTTGTGGCAAACACTATGTTTGAGCACAAGGGGATTCATGTGTATACAAGGGAAGAAGGGAATGCTAGAAGTATGATTGATTTTGTAATTGTGGACGAAAAACTGAAGAAGAAAGTTCTAGATGCTCGAGTATACCGCGGGGTCGACATCGATACTGA
>JACTOM010000002.1:117037-147616 GCA_015832385.1 Elymnias hypermnestra | reverse complement strand
TTTTTTAATTTTGCCGATATTTCGACCCAGTTGCATGGATCGTGGTCACGACGTTACTGCTGTGGTCGGTTGTGTCAAGCTGTCAAGGGCAGAATCTGTCTACCCTACGTCTGATCCTTTTATTTTTCACGGCACCCACATCCATTTGTCGGCATACTACACTCACAACGTCACGTTTTAATTTTGAAAAATTGCGTCGTTTGTTCATTTGGCATAGCTTCAAATATCGGCAAAATTAAAAATTGAAAATCGCCATCGTGATATGTACCCGTTCAAATAGTCAATATGTTAATAAACCACGAAAATTTAAGTTTAAAACAATTGACTACTACATTGATTCTACAGAGAAGATACTGGCAAGAAACACGGTACTTACTCCTTTTAACATCAACACGTAAATTAATGACACTACATATAATTCGGAATCAAATGTTTTTCCAGAACACCATCGCCACCTACCGGCGCTGGACAGAGTCAATGAGTCACGATCCGGCGGCGTGCTCGACACTCTACAGTTCTCGACTCCCGAGTGACCGTCCGCCAGAGCGGTCGACTAGTGAAACTCTCGCGTTCCTAACTATTGTTAATGTGTTCGGTTAATGTGTTTGTGTAAATTGATATCGGGAACATTAAGTGACTGGACATTATAATCTGATTTAATAAAGTGTTTGATTGCACCAACATTACCTACCGACGCCCACACTTTGGAGGTTGAATTATGAACCCTGCTAATGACGATATCGGCGGGAATCCTATGCTTCTTCTATTCTCTCTCTATATTTGTAAAACATAAACAACGTTGATTTAACGTAACGATTTAACAACGTTTGCCCGTTATATTTCATTTTCGGTCTTCCATAATATTTATTATTTCCTTAATTATTTACCAACTATTAACTAATGCAAATCGGCATTTGAGCAATAATGTAATTGAGCAGCATAACTCATATGTCTCCCCTATTTTACTGTGATAGATTCAGACTGTATGGCATAATTTTATAAATAAAATTAAAACACTTGTGTAATTTTTCTCTAACTCTCTCATGTAATCGTACGAATATATCAGTGATGTGCTGACTATATTTTTTTCGTATGAACGTTACATAGCCGAGCGCAACGGCTCAGTGTCATTAACTACCGAAAAAATTAGAACGCAGTGTGCCTAAAAAGTTTTCTTTTCAAATATTCTACCTCGAAACATTACTTTGTAAACAAAGTGGGAACCGTATTTTTAATAAACTAAGGTAAGTAGCAGACCATTAACGTCCCACGGCTGGGCACAGGCCTCCTCATTCTGAGGAGCGAGGGTTTTTAGACCATAGACTCACCACGCTGCTCCACTGCGGATTGGCAGGCATAGTACACAAGTGCACTCTCTATTCCTTCACTCTCATAGTCCAATGTGACAGTTATCCGACACGATCGCAGAGAGATCAGGCTCAGGACCGACGGCTTAACGTGCTCTCCGATGCACGGGGGTGGATCACACCGCGAATTTTTTCCCAACTTCGGGAAAATATTGAGAAAATCTTAATAGAAACCGCAATATCGATCTAAAACTAACTAATAAAAAAAATATAGATTAATATTACATCTTTAAGACTTAAAGTATACGTGTAATACGTTAATTACATTTATTGGTATAATTATGTACCGTAAAAATAGACTGGAGTTAGGGGAGGGCATTCGGGGGAATATACCTCACAATAAAGACTTCAAAACCATTCAAAAGATGGAAATATGTACCATTGAAATTAGTTTCAACAGTTATCTTTATTCGCTGAGCTAAATGAAGGATTTCTTACCGTTGCATTTTCGAACAAATCACGAATTGATTTACATTTGTGATATATAATCTTTAAGAGGTCTTTGTCTGTCAGTATGTATCTACAATACAATAAAGATTGCCGGCTCGGATGAAAAATTTATTATTCTGCGAATTTTTCAAGCTTTCTCCTCTTTTCCCTTTATTTTCAGGTAATGCTTGTTCTTAATTATATTTATATACTCTTCTGGACACATCTATTGGCCCACCTTAGAGTTTAGGTTTCGATGGCCCCTACCGAAATATTATTGCTAGATTGAACAAAAACTATTGATGCAGTTTTAAACCTGGTACTTTTTACCATCTTTTTCGATCGTAATGTTTTAAATTTGAATTCAGAATACCACACGACATGGAGCTACGCCTAACAAGTCGGGTATGCGCCTTGATGAAGGCACTTGATTATTGAATAAAAAACATGTTCAATTTAATAAAGGTTTAATTTAATAACGCGTGTTGCCTCCATAGGCTTCTACCACAGCTCTCATACGATTAGGCATAGAGTTTATCAACCGCTCTATGAAATTTTGGGGGATCATCTCCCATTCCTCTTCTATGGCAGTTTTCAACTCCTGCATCGTCTGGGCAACTGGCTGACGAGCCCTAACAAGTCTTTTTAGCTCGTCCCACATGTGCTCAATGGGGTTCATGTCTGGGCTTCTGGCTGGCCAGTCCATAACTGTGATGTTCACACCCCGAAGATATTCCCTGACGATGCCGGCCGTATGGGCTCTTGCATTATCATGCATAAAAAGGAAATTTGGGCCCACATAGTCCGCGTATGGCATCACGTGAGGTTCTAAGCACTCACGAATGTACCTTTCAGCATTTAATGTTGGCAGCCGTGGTCCCGTAACAATCTCAAGTTGAGTTTTACCGCTCGCGGATATACCGCCCCAGACAGTCCATGAGCCACCGCCATAAGCAACCCTCTCTTCAAAGCAGCATTGTGCAAAACGCTCCCCCTTACGTCGGTAGACCTTCTTCCTTCCATCATTGCCATGTAACACAATTTTAGACTCATCAGAAAAGAGTACACGGCTCCAATGCTGCTGAGTCCAATTTAAATGAGTGCGCGCGAAATGAAGGCGCGCTGTTCGATGGGCTCGCGTTAGTTTGGGGCCATTAGCTGGCTTGTGTGGTACCATATCGCGTTCTTTTAACCTTCTCCGAACTGTTCGAGCGCTCACAGATACTCCGTGGAAGTCGCGAAGTTGGTTTTGTATCTCAATGGAGGTAAGGTGACGATTTCTCAAGCTGGTCGTCACGATGAATCGATCCTGCCTTTCAGTTGTGACCCGAGATCGTGGCCTTCCTTGGCGACGAACAAAGCCGCCAGTCTCTAGGTACCGCGAATAAACATTTCGGACCGCAGATCGACTTAAATTAAGTTGAACACTCACATTTCGTTGGCTGTGTCCCGCCTGGATAAGTGCCACAGCTTGGGCGGCGACTTCAGGCGAAGTATCCATTGATTATTGATAGAACCTTACCTTAATGGTAAGAATAAGTAATGATTGTTGCGAACCCAATGAGAAAAATCACACTTTCAAGAATTAAATCCGAGTAACCCAATAAAATCAAGTTTTTATTAGTATTTGATTCGATAACGAACAGGCTCCAAATTGTCTTTTGTTTCTTTAAATTCTGTGTTCGAAATACAAAGAAAGACTATTGAATGAAATTATGAATGTGCCAGGTTCAAAACTGCATAAAAACTTTTTGCTCGACCTAATATAAAATTTTAGCTAGGACCAAACCAAGCTGAAAATGCAGGGTGGGCCAATAGATGTGTCTAGAAGTATATTTTTGTCTAATGTAAAAAAATCTACTTGGTTTCAATAAATTGTTTCATTCAAAACTCGAGTAAAAACATGGTAAATTTATATCGAAAATAGTTTCTGGCCAAAGGGCAACTCGCTTCATATGCCCCGGGGCTCTCCAGACCTCTAAATCCGGCCATGCTAAAAAGGGTAAATACAATCACGAGCATTAAGTTTTTAATATAATTCATACCTCAGTTTTATTCTTACGCATTTAATAATAAACTGCCAATAGCTTAACGAGAAGAGCCTGCCTCCCAAGACACGGGTAATCCATATTCGGGTTCTAGGGTAATTATTAGAAAAGGGGTAATAGTACTTTAGAACAAATAAGGTTTTTATTATTTCATAACTTTATACTGTTATAAAAAATCATCAGCAATACAGGTATTTTATATACGTGATTTGGCATTATAAACCTTTAAAATTGAATAAACTAATACATTTTACAGTGACAGCTGACAAATAATCTTCTTTCGACCAAATTTCAAAATTCTTCTCTTCTCATATTCGAAAAATCAATCGAACGCATTTGTAAATATTTAGTTGTACTATTTGTTTATTCGCATTGGTAATTGGTTGCCAGTTTGATGAATGAATATCATGATGACAATTTTGGTACAAGTGTTGCCATATACAAAATTTAATTTCACTTATATCCTAACAATAACTTATGAAAAGTAATTATTTGAATACCTATGTTACTCTAAATATTATATAAGACGATGACTGACTTACGATTATCAACAAACACCTAATAAAATGGGGTTTGGACTGTTTTTTAATTGTATGTGAGTTCCTTTTAAAATATCCGTTAACAGGAAAGGATGGTTTATGACGATCTATCCTCGTATGAAAACACAGCATTTTGGAAGATACAAAAAAAAAAATTGTATTTGCAATGTAATTAGAAGTCAACAAATGTGTTTTTCTGATGGATTGTGTTAGATTTCATGACATAAGCTCTTCGGTTTGGCATGCCGCTGATTAGCATCTGTCCTCGTCCTTCGAAGCCCGAGCCCGAGATAATTTCATGGTGTCTAAGGAATCCTGCTCGACGGAATTTTCAATACTCTTTTTGTAAACGCGTTTCCGAAATGAAGTTCTAAGCATAGTGTACAAAAACCTCGTTAGAATAAGCAGATTGCCTAATTTGGTTAATAATAACGTTACACGGCGTTTGCACAGTTTAAATATGAACAACGCTCACGAATGTTTACAATCAACTTTCATATATTTATTTAACTTTTACTGATGTTTTTTAAATGAAGATATTATGATGTAATTATTTCTCTATCACTCAATAGTTGTTAAGTTGATTTTCTTAAAGTTAAAGGTATGTCACCTTTAACTTTAAGAAAATCAACTTACCGCGGAAGAAAGGTTGTTTATTTAATTTATGCAAAAAACCTATGTAGGTACACGTTTTCTTTGTACAGCTGTAATTTATATTTAAGATTAAACTTGTTTTACATTGCATGAAAAAAAAATATACTAAAATGATTACTTTACATTGTTTCTGTGCAACAGAATAAACAATATGAGAGACCATATTTTTTATATATCATGCTGAGCTTTATTAGATTAATTTTACAGAATATTTTTGTATAATAAAAACTTAGTGAACGGAATATTTCTGAAAATTATTAACTAAGCCTCGCCAGTTCACTTGCGACAATGTTAAAATACATGTGTGAAATAATTGTGTAATACAATAAAATGTAAAATTTTGTTTTACCAATAAAGTGTGTGTTCAATTTCTAACCAGATTTAACGTTTTGGATTATACTAAACCTTCTACGCACAGTTCGAACTTACTTCTTAGAATACGTTATTCAAATTTGCTGTACATACCGATCACATACATACAATAAATCTTATTACTTAATATACTGTAATAACTTCCTTTGAGCATCGTACGTTATTTTACTATGAGGCAAGAAACTCTCAACATGGAACTTAAGATACACCAACTCACGAAAAACGCTTTAGTTTAGAAAAGCCTTGGACCACAAGCAACACATCAGATGACCTTTAAAGGATTCTTTGACGTTTTTGTAATTTTTTTTATTGTTGACAGATTGCGCTTGACTGTGACTACACCTGATGGGGTAAGTGAAAGAAGAAAGAAAAAAACGTTTATTTCATTACGGTACCAAACATTACATTAATTCATAGAACACTTAATTAGACTAAGAACAGAGCACCATTGTCGGGTGCCATGCATGCCTAGCACAACCCTGAAAAAGGTCCAATCTCAGCATTGCACTGTATGGTCCAAGCAAACATTGAAGCATACAGTAAGTTTAACTCAAAATTAAATTTTGCATATTTACTAAACTAAAAAATAAAAGTATTCTAAGAAAAAATTAATACCAAAATAATATAAATATCTACTATATAAATGTCTACACATCATCGTACCGCAATACAAATATTTTTGCTTGGCGATACGATTATGCTGGAAGGGTGGTTGTTAGCCACAGCCGAAGGCTCCCACCAGTGCTGACTCAGGAATTTAGAAATAACAATTTTCCTAAATTCGCCCTACCGGGGATCGAACCCGGGACCTCTGCTAGCAAGCGAGTACTTGCACCACTGCGCCAGCGAGGCCATCGAAATGTCAAACTTACAAACTGTTATAAGATATTGTTTTTCGAAGGACATATATCCCCGTAGTAAACGAATAAGTATGGTGAAAGGTGCGAATTGGGGAATACCATCAACTATTACAACATTTTTAAAACTATTTTGAAGGGCTAATATTTGTGTGCTAATGTAGGAACAAAAAACTAACCCTATTCGGACAAACTCATCCTACTTTTCGCCCTGCAACCGAAGAGTAGTCACGAGAAGTAGTAGACTCTACCATTAGAGGATTTAAAAAAATGCTTGGTATTCTAATTGTACCATTTATCAGACTGCAAGTCGCAGTCCTAATGGTATTGTTCTATATTAGGAGATTACCCGATTTTATGGTTTTATAGTATTAATGGAAATTTCGTTATAATGTCTCCAGGAAGTTATATTTTTCTAGGCTACCTTTGTAACTATGTAACGTATACGATGTCATTTCCACTTCCAAATTCCACCTGTGTGTATTTTCAATTAGGTACGTTATAGCGCAAGTTATCTTTACATAGTATAAATATAAGTCGTTTCCGATTTCTGTTACCTTAGATCTTTTAAAATACCTAACGGATTTTAATACAGTTTTCAAAAATAGATAGTGATTCAAGAGGAAGCCTAATATGCATAATAAATACATATTACAGAAAAACCGAAACATTTCAAGATTTGTAATGTGATGTCGTACCACTATATTTTTGTGCACTTAAATCACAGACGCTGGCTAAACTTCACGAGATCAAATTAATGTGCTACGGAATTACATATCTTAAAACGATCGATAAAAAAGTCCGCAAAGATGTATATGTATCTCTGAATGATGACCCACAGTATTTCTGTGGGTTATCCTTCTATTTTAATCTTTTACATATTACAAAAAATATGTCTTATTTACCAAGCCAGTTTATAAAATACCTTATTATTCTTAGTCCAATTATATAAATAATATCGATTGTACCTTTCATGTAGATCAAAACTACCATTAACAATATTTCACTAAAATGGATATCATACAAGATATAAGAGATTTAAAAAGCGGCGACACTGAGGTTTGCGAGCCCTGCGTTTCGTCCCTGTTGGCAGCAGTCGGTGGGCGCGGGTGTAGCAAGTTACATAAGCATCAAATAGATATAGCCGAACTTTTTTCAATGTATGTTAAAACTTCAGCAGTTTATTTGTCAAAAGGCAAACAAACTTACCGCTAAAGACAAACTTAAATAATTAATTTTCAGAATTTAGTCAGCCCATTCATTCAACTGTTTGGTCGATTGAACCGATTTTAACAACGGATCTTTCACTGGCTGACGTTATAAGGCTATATTTTATCTTGAATTTTATTCCATTGGGAAGCCGAGACGGCGCCCACTACAAGGCATGCTCGATTATAATAACTAATAATAATTAGTGATTTTTAGCAAAAGATCATATCACGATCAATGATCATAGTAAATTAAACTTGAATGAATTTTATTTTGTATATAAATCTAAAAGCAACATTCTTATGTGCGATAGTGTAAATGTGAATTGGAACGCATCACAGTCACATTTCAATGTCACGTGACGTTGACATGACATTTAACCAAAGATTTAATTGTGTATCTGTGGAAGTCATACAATACAAAATACCTATATATAAATAGGGTATTTTATAAAATGTTTATTGCGATAAAGCTTTATTAAATTAATTTAGTAACTATGACTAAGAAAATAAATATTAGTCTATCTAGTTCGGTCAAATTTTGTAGGATGGCAGCACATGGGCAATAATACATACAAATAATTAGTGTTCAAAAATTTTATATTTTTGATAACATACGTGAACAGGCGTATATAAACATACATATATTTTTTAATATTACCTTTCGTCCAACACATCAATACCAAGTATTAGACCATACGTTATTAAAATACTAATTTAATTAATATTAAATTTATAACAGGTATTATACAATATTTATTTCTTAGATCTATTAAATATTTAAATACAATAAGAAGAATCATTTTTAGAAGTGTTTTTAAGTATCTTGTTAGCACAAGGAATAAATATACTCGGCTCAAAATGAAGGATGTTAGCGACATCTGTAACCACAGCAATTATATATCAATTTTAATCAAGCCACATAGATGTCGTTGTTGCTATAAAATAGGAGTCGAGATATCAGAAATCAAGGAATCAATAATTTTAAACTCAATAATGTTTAAAATATACAATAAAGTATGCAATTATGCATAACATTCTAAAAAAATTTTAAACTATTTGAGTCCGTGAGACATGTTGCAGCATTTTCAGTGTTTATTATGGCATTTGGGTTATTAATTATCGTAACGAACAACAGCAATCAAAGGTTAGGGCTTCAAATGTTGGTAGCATGAGCAACAATTTGTTAATGTTATTTAAAACTCAGATTTTTAAAGTATTAATTATAAAATTGTTAAAATAGGTTATTATCCCTAAAATGTATTATTGCAATGTTGCACGATGCTCGCACGGCATACAAGTGGCACAGGTGTGTTCTACTGTGATTTCAAAAACACATTATGAGCATATTCAGTGTTCCTAGTTATCTAAGTTGCCGTCATCTAACTATAATGTATAAACTTAAAAGGGATACCAGACACTGATTTTTTTATAGTCAGACACAGTTTGTGTACCATCATAAACAAAAATACTGTATAAAATATACGTAGGTGCGTCGAGAGAGATGGCGAATAACTTAACCAAGTTGGAAGAGAGGCGACGTGGCCATGCTTCGCCGCTATAGTTATTTCATATCAATTCATTAAAAAATATATTTATCGAAAGGAAATATATATCAATCTTGTTATTTTGTTGGATAAGAGGGATTCAGTAATAAAAATGAGAACGTTTTTTAATGTCATTTATTTCAATTATAAATTACACAACAAATTGAATTTACAAAATGCATAACACCAGCTTTTCAACTTCGTATATAAACTGTGCAATAAATAATAACAACACGTGGTACAACTACGAAATAATATATAAAAAAGATTTTTGATACAAGTCTATAGAGACCCGAGGATTCAATGATTAAGATATGTACAGTTACCATTTTTCTAACAATTAGAAAGATACGTAAGTGAAGAATAAATTTCAATGCAAAAGCAATCTTTGCGAGGTCAATTTTTAATACCTAATGTATTGTTGTATATTATTTAGCCCATATGGTTTTAGTAACGAATATTATTAAGGTTATATGATTATTACATAAATACTTATGATATAAATAAATTATAACTCTATATTTCTCTTACGATACTTGTCCTGGAAAGTTTGAATAGAAATGCTTGTTATAATTTATAAGCCTTCAAAAACTTAGGCCTTTTTTAAAAACGATGTTTTCCGGTATACTGAGTAGGTGTGTTAATGTACAACTACTGCTTATTGTCCGGTGGATTGAAAAACTCCCAATGATGATGATGTATTGTTCGACTATCGCTTAATCCGAACATTATCAATCCCGCAATTAAAACAAGGAATATGACCATAGCCATTTGAATATCTTTCTTATCTTCCGTTCCGCTTATATAGGACATGAATGTATTGAAAATACTTCTAAAAGTTCTACTAATAGAATTTTGACATACTCGGAGAAATTGAGTACCAGCTTCTGCTACAGATGGTTCGTGCGCTTTAACCTGTGGTGGTATTCTTCGTGGAGAAGGCCTAGGCTTATCTTCATCTGAACTGGATTCACTAAGTGGAACCGTGGGTTTCCTTTTCGCTCGTCTATCTGGAGGTGGCGGAGTTTGGAACTGTGATTCATTAAGGTCAATTAAATGCCGTTCTCTTAATAATCGAGCTTGGTTAAATGAACTCGATGGAATTGCTATATCTTGTAAATAGGAGTAAAATAGCGGCGTTAAATCAGGAGGCGGAGGCCGTTGCGGAGGTATAGGTGATTCTTCAATAGCTTCCACCGGGCTGGTCATTGATCTTGGTGAAACTTTTGTCTCAGATTGAAGAGATTCTGTTTGTGTTTCTTCTTCTCTACTTATGGGCCTGGGTAATTCTACTACATCGATATTTTGTGCAGTTGGTAGTAGTGAAGTGGTAGTCGAAATTTCGGCAAATTTTTTGACAATTTCGTCAATTACGGTTTGTGATAATTCTAATCCATTTATCGAAATGTGGCCGGACTTCGATTCCAATTCGTTAACGTTTATCGTCATACCTTCAATATCAGACACTAGAATTTTAGTCGCTTGAAGTTCTGAAACATTTAATCGACCTACATCTAAGTCCTTAACCTGAAGTCTCTGTGTAATTAAGTTGTCCAACTGTATATCTTTGAGAGAATCGCATACTTTTTTTAGGGTTTTATCTTCTGCGGTGGTTTGCGCATTAGTAGGACTTGGGATTGATGCACTCTTTTGAATAGATTGTGGAAGTGGTGGGACATCTGGTATTTGAGAATTATCAATATCAATATGTTGGACAGTTAGAGAGGCTTCGGTGAGGATCTCATTTTTTTCATTAATTCTCGTAGGACTTGAAACCCGTCGTTCAACTAATATTACTGCTGGAGAAGTGCGTCCGACAGTAGGCCTTGAATATTCAGATATTTTTGGATCAGACAACTTAAGAGACTTTTCAGATCTTGAGATTGACCTAGAAGTACGAGGAGGTCTCTGCACGGGTTTGCTGTAAGTTTTACCAATTATAGATTCTTCGTCAATAATGTCTCTTAAAGAGCTGGTCATAGAGATATCTAGATTTTCATCGATTCCTAATTCAAAATCTAAGTCATCAGGTAGTGGATCAGTTTGTGTCGATACTTCAATTTCTATTACATCTTGTTCTTCCAATTCCTGCCTACTAAAAGAGGGAGACATTTGCAATTGGGTTTCTGATTTTGAATTGTATTTGTCCATTTCGTCGTCGAAAAACTTTTTACGTTTCGGTCCTCGCGGCGGGCGTGGCGGTGGAGGTAGGGGCCGATCTTTCATTTTGCTTACTACTGCACCAGATTGTAAGTCTTTGTGCATCTCTTCAAGCTGTGGTTCATCTATTTCATCGTATTGTGTAACGTCCTTGCTAAATGAATCTTTTCTAAAACTGTTTAAAGTCATTAGACTAGAAGACGACGATTTTTTTCGAGGCGGTCTACTTGGCAAGCTAGGTTTTGTACCCGATACCGTGTAATATTTACGTTCAGAACTATTGCTTTTGCGTCTTGCAGGTGGTGTTTTACTTTTTGACCGTCTACAAGTTTTACCAGACATGTAACCTTTATCGACTGTTGCATAACCAGGACTTTCTTGACGTGTGTCTTCTATTATTTTGCTTACATCAGAAGGTGGTAAATGTGTATCTAGTATTAGAGATTCAGCACCGTGAGAGGTACGGTCATCGTCACATATCGATGTTGTCCGGGAGCTTCGAGATCGATTACGCCTGGGAGCCAGAGGACTTTGCTCAGGCACTGTCATGTCTACTTGAGGAACTGTGTATTCGTGCTCCGTTCTATAAACGATGATCTGTGAATCAACAAAATAATACAATATTTTTGAATCATTCTTATATTTTATACATATTTATTCGTGTACCATGCTTTAGATTATGTAACATTTCAGAAAGAATTAATTAGAAGCATTAATTTTTAAGTATTACGACTCAAACATTTGAAAAGAAATGCGACCACCATTTGTGTGTGATGTTCTGTTCCATTTTTGGATTATACAATTCTGTCTAACTGTCTGAATATTAGAAGAAAAATAAAACCTAACGATGAATCGTCTTTTGAATCGATGAATTAAAATTGGTCTAATATTTTTGGAAGAAAGTCAATTTATACAATTTTTCTCTTTAGTGATTTATTCAGGTAGGTTTGTTTTTCGACAAATATCAAAGAGTGTTAATGTTAGTATCTATGTATAATGTCGGAATCTTAATGGTGATTATTGATGGTTATGGCAAAAATTTGTGTTGTGTCGCTATGAATTAAAAATGTGTCTTATATCATTTCCATTTATTGGCCAAATACATTCTTTAAGCTTATAGAACTCCATAAAATCTACGAAATTTAGGATGAAGGAGGATACAGAGTATATTAACTACGAAAATGCTTTGTAAAATGTCACTCGCATAACTCTTAAACTCGCAGTGTCCTCAATTATTATTTTTGTTGAAATTAAGTTTAAACGAGAAGAAATAAATTAATGTTGACCTTATTTCACAGAAAATTTAGTTTTAGTATTAACTGGGTCAACAATCAGATGACGGCGAGCGTCCAAAAATACAATTCATGTCTCGTCCAAAACTATATCTTCCGATTGGACATCTGCCAATACCAATTGCCTTCGCTGAATGTAACTTCTAAATATTGCATGAATAATTAATAATTTCAAACTTCCGAGAATTCATAAGAAATATAAAGAATCTTGTAAATATAAATCGACGCTTGCCTCTCTGTTTGTATTTTATATACTGCTATATGGTTCATCCAATTGAAATGAAATAAGTCAGTTCATATTAGCATCGCAAAGTATACCGAGTATAAATATAAGGTTACGTGATATAGATTGTAAAGATTTTTTTATTGCTGACAGTTTAGTGCTTGACTATGCTCACCTGATGGTAAGTGATGATACAGTCTGAACAGTCAAGATGGAAACGCGCTAATCTGGTTAGAGGCGATATATCTAATATGGTTTCTACACAGCATCATACCGGGACAAAACTCTTTGTTTGTGCGGTACGTCTTGTCTGGTAACTAGCCACGGCCGAAGCCCCCCACCAATCAAGAGTCTAGACAAATTAGAAAACACGATTTTCTAAATTCGCCCTACCGGCGATCAAACCCGGTGCCTCTGCTAGCAAAACATGTAAAAGAGTGTTAGTACGCAAAAGCTTAATTTTCGAGTATACGACTCTACGTTCTTGTCAAAACTAAAGAATATATATAATAAAATCTTAAATTGTTTTCTCTTTCATAAAAGAAAGGATTATAGAGCTTCGACTCATCACTCATGGGTTTACAAGTTTAACTTATTATGATAAAAAAATTTGAAATAAGAATTGGGCACATAAGTTTCTTAAAGAGAAGTGCTGCTAACACAACTCTTGCGTGACAAGAAAAAATATGACAAACGATTGGTGACCGTCGCGGTTTTTTTATCACTATATTACAAGGAACGCCGTAAAAATGAAGCCAGTCTACGAATCGGATTGAAAATTCTGTAAGTGATGCTGAAATTAAAGTGTTTGTTTGACATTTGATACCAGTGTTAATGTTTTACCCAGAAATTTACATTAAAACCCTTCATTTTTGTTTTAAGATAATGCAGGAATTTTCAAAATATTTTTCAGTTAACCTTATAATAGTTTCAAAAGAATATAAAAATTCTACGTAGACGAAGCGAGCTACAATAATATCGAAATTATCTTACCAATATAAGAAAATAATTATTAGCTGTTTGTCGTGTAAGCGTCTTAAAGTCTGTTCATTTAAACGGTGTTAATATTGCAAGTTAATATCTCTATGTTAATATAAAACTATATGGCGTGTGAAGAATTCATATAATATGGCATTAGTGTGAATCTAATATTATTTTTATGAATAATTATTATTACCTATTTATAAAAGAACAGCGCTATAACTGGCAAATGTGACTATTTGGACTATATGATTTATATTTAAGTTTAATTTAAAATACTTTACATCGTTTTTGCATAACTCGGTAAAAATTCATAAAAGAATATACTAAAAAGCATAAATTGTATGTATAATATAGTGTCTAGATTGTTTGGTTTAGTACATAGGTGTATACGTTTACTATTAATATTGAAGAAAATAAGAATTGAGTTACTTTCAACACGCTAACTTTAGGAAATCGCAGACAGTTTACAAAAACTTTTAAAAAACCTTTTAATGCTATATTTAAATTAAAGCTTTAAAGTAAACTGTTTAAAAAAAGCGTGAAATAACAATTAAGGAGTGGTACCTATTATTGTTGTTAATATGTAAATTTTATAAATAATGGAATGTCTATGTGATTCGTTAAATTAATAACACAAGTTTTACTTACATCTTCACTCTGCTCTGTTGATGGCTGCCACATCTCTGGTGCAACAAAGCTATTGAAATCATTTAGCGATGAGTGTTTATTATCCTTGTTTATACATTTCTTTTTTCTTTTCGGAGGCATAGGAAGAGTTTGGGATTGAATAGGAAAGCTATCTGGATACTCAATTACATCATCATTCGCATACTCATGTATCGAATGAAGATCTTTTGGGGGTTTTAGATCTAGTTCTTGTGTGGATTTATTAAAGTCAATTTCATTATCGACAATACTACCATTCTTTTGCTTATTATCCAGTTGGTCTTCTGAAAGTCCTAAATCTACCTCGCTAAATTGCATGCTTGCATTCACACTGTCATCAATGAATTTAATTGACTCAGTCTCCTTTTTCTTTCGCTTAGCTCTTGATGGCCTTACGGGGGGGAATGTGTAATATCCGTCATCTCTTTCATTTATATCCTCGGTTGAATATCTGATATGCTCATTATTACCATTCATTAGTTCAGAGTCTAATTCGGATTCGTTAGCATAGATATTCTTTATTCCCTCATCACTCCCCATTACAGCGAGAACATTTTTGGGAATATTAAATGCTTGTCGTATTTCATCGCTTAAGTATTCTCGAACTTGAATATTTTCGCGAGAAATTCCTCGCGGTCGTACAAAAAATTCGTCATTATTTAATTCGTTTATATGTGTATATTCTTGCTTAGACGGTACGTCAAGTGTTGAACTCGCATTGTCAGTGAGGTTTTCACGACTTTCTTCGTCATCAATGTAATCTTGATCTAATTTATCAAAATCGTAGGTAGTGCTGAACTGCTTTCTTCCTTCAGTTTCAGTTTCATAATTGACATTATTATCAACAACTCCGTACTCCCGAGGCTGTTCAGGTGTATCTGGTATATAAGAAGTTTCTTCTTGGGTAGGTTTTTTCATCCTAGTAAATGTAAAAGTTGGAGGCGGTGTATCTTCTCTATTTAATGTAGGAGAAGACGATGTTTTGGTCATGGTTGGCTTTTTCTTTCTGCTAAATAATCTAGGATACGTTTTAGCTTCAAATTCTACAGTAGCTACATTTTGCAAGTCGGAGGTAGACTCTGATATATCTCTATCAGTTTTCGGACCCTTTTTTCTACCAAGGCTAGGAAAATTTAATTCTGGCATCTTAAACTTAGGTAAGTCGCCGACATTGAATTTGGGGCGTTCTGGTAAACTAAACTTTTTCCGGTCACCGAAAGATAGCTTTTCTGATATATTAATCTTTTTAAATTTAGGTCGTTCGGGTAAACTAAATTTTCTTCTATCTGGCAATGTAAATTTCGGGCGATCAGGCATTTTAAATTTGGGTCTTTCAGGCAAATTTATTTTAGGCCTTTCTGGTAAAGTAAACTGTTTATTTTTTATGTTATGTATTTTAGCTTTAAGCTTTCCAGCTTGTGATTTTAATTTGCCTGTTCCTTCTTTTATACGTTGTTGTATTTTATTTTCTGTGGTTTCAGCGGGTTTGTTTCGACTACTTCTTTTTAAAGGTAAATTTTCTAATGCAGATGAATCCTCGACTTGACTAGTACTAACTTCGCATTCTGTCCTTGATGCACTTGATGGTGTATTTCCAAAAAAACGTTCTTCAATATCTTTTTGCAGCTCTTCCGCATTAATTAAATTTTCATTCTTTTCTTCTGTGACGGGATCCTTTTCATCCTCTATTTGTTCATCTTCATCGGATGTGTGTTGTAAATATTTTCGTTCTAGTGACGTTGTGCTAGACAACTCATCGTCGGTTTTAACCATGGTTGGTTTTTCGTCTAAACTTGGCGATGTATAAATGATGTTAGGTGGTGGTTTTTCTATTATTTCATATTCGTGATCACTGAAAACATAAAGACTTTTATTATACGCAGATATATAAAATTTCAGTATGGTAATTTAGAAAAAATACTTTCGCAAAATCATATGTTCTGAAATAATTTGATTCGCGAGGCATAATTAAAATATATCGCTAAAATTGCAAAAGTTTCAGTTTATATTTATATACACTCACACATGTTCATGAGTTACAATTAGGCCAGCGGTAAGCGCTCGTTTTAGCCGCAGCAGTCGCCGGGCGAAATACGATTAAGCGGTATCAGAATCATTTTGCAAGTCGTAATTTTAGTAATAAAATAGCAATAATTTTGTCTAAGACGACCATACTAGTGTGACTTACCCCACACTTGAAATTATATTGCTAGCTCGCGATGTTGGTCTAGTGCCGACTGGATTTATTCTTTCTGGTAGTAATGAATCACATTGGAAAAATTGACAAGCGCAACGTACTTCCGGTGTAAATAATTGGACACTTCCTTCTCTCGTTGGCCTGACAGGTTTCTCTATAGGTGTTCCACCTTCGGATGTCCATCGACGCAGCTTACTCATAACTGTCGTCCGACCGTAAAAGGCCTTACACGGGAGGCATCTTTATTTAAAGATATTTTTTAAATATTTTATATAATTTTTCTACAAAGACATTAGTCATAAAGCGAACCAGTTTCAGAAGCGAGTCAGTAAATGAACTAATCACTAGTGTGGAAGCAAACGCGAGCACTGTTCACTGATGACACTTTTAAAGAGTAAATCCAGTGTGCAGAAAGACGTATCGGTGTGGGCTATATTTATCAGACATATATACGCGCGTTCGCTTTGCAGTTGAATGTTATGTCACTGTTACGCGTCAATGCAAAACAATGTAAATATCAATTATTAACGATATAGTAAATATAGAAATTGTAAAGACAAGTAATTACCTGTTGGGTCTAGACCATTCTTTCTCTTCGATAGATTCTGCATCCTTTTGTTTCCACTCTATATCACGAGAACTTGGGCTAGGTGATGTTTCTATAGGTATAGCTGTAGACTGTTCAATGCTGTTGTCGTCATCAATAATTTCAGTGATGGTGATATTGGGTGAGTCGTCACATTTGCGAATATCATCTTTTTGATTTTGGAATACTTCTTCTACATTTGGTTCTTCCGGGTCCATCTCTTCATCTAACATTAGGGTTTCTCTGTTTAAATTATCTTTTTTATATAATTTTTCCATTATATGCTCCTCAGCTTTTAATGATAGGTTATCATCAGTTACCAAGCTTGGATCTTGAGATGCAATAGATTTTTTCTCACAAAGGCTTTCATTTTCTTTGTTTTCATGGTCTTTTTCTGTTATTTTTCTGTCTGAATCTGCTGATTGTTGTGATTTTTCCACAGTGATGCTATTTGATTCCTCAATATCTTCGTAAACATGCTCTTTTTTTTTTCTTGGTGGTGGCGTGTCGATACTCATAGTTTTGCTCATTTCATCCGAATCACCCAATTTAATAGCGCTAAATTTTTGCCTTCGAACTGCTCCAGGCGAATTTTTTAATTGCCTTATTTCTTGAGTTTTGTCGTTTTTCTTACGTTTTGATAGGGGTGACTTGTCATTATCACTTTTATCTAACTTATGTAAAGTTTTGTCTGCTAAGTGCTTGATTTTATTTACAAGTGGATGACAACATTTAGTTTTTTCTCGCGTTTCCGAAACTCCTATATATTGTTGTTCTGGTACACGCCGTTTTAGAATGCTCTTTGGGGAAATATCTTTTGCTTTTTCTGTTGTAGCCGTTAAATATGTGCTAGGTTGCGATTCCAAATGTTTAGGTTCACTCATATTTTGTTTTTTATTTTCAATGCCATCATCGGATTCTAAAGAGATTTCCTTAGAAAAATTTGGAATATGGACACCCTCATCTTCCCCTTCATCCCCATGTTTTCTACTACTGCCTGGTGATGAATCAAGTATGAGTATTTTTTGTGCATCCTTATCTACAGGAGAGTGGGTTCGCGACTTTGAAAATTCCCTTGACATACTTCTCCTAGGTGTGGTCTCGCGTATTATATCTTCGGCGGTAATTTCGCCTTCGAGGGGCACTTTTAAAAGATGTGTCCAAGGATAGCCACCTGCCTCACGTGCTCTTCTCAAATCTTCCCATTCATATGTCTTAGCCGGTAATGGTGGTACTTTTTTCTCATTATCTGGTGACAATTCAGATGCCATATGTTTAGTCAGTGTACAGTTTTAAAAAGAAAATAAACATTAGTAGATGCTAGTTCGGATAACGTCCATAGTACCCTTTGTTTCTGCCTTTTTTCACCTGGACCCAATTATAAAGACACCGTCAATCTAAGAACACAACATTTCGTTTCGAGTGAAGCATCTGCTACTGAAAACACGTTGTGTTTGCGTGGGTTAGTGTGAAAATAGGTGTGAATAAGTTGTATATTATGATCACTGGTTTACAGATTATTTTGGACTAGTAACGTGGAATTACCTTGAAGCGCTAGTCATTACTCGCCTCCTTGTTTCACTATACCTTCATTAAATGTTTTTAATTTATTTACTGGTTTTTGATACCACTTGGTAGTTTAGTTAAAAAACAATCGGTGATCGGTACAAAATCTCCGTTCAACTGGTTGCCCCGTCGTGGTCTGCAGCAGTGTGCTAAAAATAAGATCGAGCATGAATTTATTTTTGGTAACCATTTCGCGTCATCAGTGAAACTCCAAGGCAATATTTTATTGAAAGTAGTGCGAATTGAAAATTAAAATGCAATTAATCTACATTCATATTTCTAATATATTAAATTGTTATTCTTAAATAAAGCCAAAAACAGAATTCTTACTTCATGTGTCCTTTGCGAATCTAAAATACTATAAAAAGGGCGGGACATTGTCAAGTCGTCTTCTGGGTCATGTTCAGTATAGTTACGCTATTATTATGTTTCAATTGAATCTATTACCTACTTGTGTACTAACTCTGCATTAATTATAAAAATAACTTTATTTATTTCGTTATAATAATTATTCTTAGAAAAAGGATTTATTCACTGAAACGTGACAAGATTCCCTCATCTCTTTTTGCGTATTGTATCTTATTTTCGGTATATTTTTATATCATAAATTGGCATTTAGTAAATTACATTTAATTGCACTTAAACCCGTTTTAGTTAGTTAAGAAAGTACTATCCTTTTCTATTACTTTGCCTTGCATTCACCTGTAAATGAGTGTCGATATTGCCTACACACAATATTATAGATGTTTTTTTTAATAATACGTATATTTTATTTAACAAAACATTTAATATTATGCCCATACATTTTTTTATAGTGGACATAATGATCATTATGTGTAGTGCGTTTTTAACACATAACACGGTGAGATAATAAACTGATCTTTTCTTGGATTACTAATCAAATATATATATAAATATATATATATATATATATATATATATATATATATATGTATATATATATAATATATATATTTATGTATGTTAAAATAAAAATTGTAATTCTTTAAATGCAAGACGTCGTTAATTTTCAAACGAATTTAAGTATTTAATATAGATATAATATATCTAAATGAAATTGGAAGAACGAGGTTAAAAGTACATTAATATTCTTTTTAAGAGTGGATGGTACATTGAACAGTGTTCAAGTATTGCTGACGAAGTGGTAAATTTTTGGCGGCGGATTAAATTTATGATATTTCTTTTTGTTAAGTAAAATTTTAAATTAATTTACATAATTTAAATACATTGTCTAATTATGCTACCCTTTTAAACTAAAGTGGTACAATTACACTTACTGTAAGAAAGTAACATCATGTGGTCCAATATTTTTATCTACTACTTTTTAAATTCGGTAAATTTAGACTAAGCTTTAAGCCTTCTTTATTTGAGGAAGAGATTAAAGAGTTATTTATCTTAGCAATCTAATGCAAGCATTCTTGTTTCCGAAAACACATCCACGTTTTAAAAAATATTAACATAAATCAAAACAATTAATTTTACTGTTGATCCAGTTTGAATATGAAGCGGCGATCATGATGTCAAATTTAATTTCATAATTTAATTTGACACCAATGACTGATGATGATTTATTTTTATGTTTATTTTCACTAACCTAATCACAGTTTAATCTCTGGACGGGGGGTTTTGACGAGGCTTTTACTGGCAGATAGCTGGTTGCATTAGGAATAACTCAGGATACTTTTATGATATAAAAAAATATGAAATCGGAATAATGTATGCTGCAACGCGAGTAACAGCTACTATATATTAAAGAAAAACGTTTCGCTTCTATTTCATAGAAATAAGAGATTAACATTTTTAACTTCCTATATATACCGGGTGCTTCAAAAAAATGTATACACACTTTAAACTATTGTAGTTTTCCCGCTCTACAAAGCTAATGTTATATTTCTTCGCCAGGTGCCAGCATAATCGTCCCTCTATGTTATATTATCAGTTGGAATTTGTAATATCAACATGGGGGACGTACGTTTGAGTTTTGAAGAACGTAAGCAGGTTATTAAGTGGTACTGGAAGTTTGAGAATGTAAATGAAGTTCAAAGACAGTGGAGAAGGGAGTATGATACAGAACCACCTTCAAGATTAACAATTACACGCATACGAGACAAATTCGAAGTTCATGGAACAGTGTGTGATGTGCATAAAGGTCATTCAGGTCGGCCTCGAACAGCTACAAGTGATGAGTCATCAACGGCAGTCTTGGAACTGTTTCAACGCTCTCCTAACAAATCTTCAAGGCAAGGGGCACGTGAAAGTGATGTAAGTGCTAGCAGCGTGCTACGCATTCTGAAGAGAGGCAAGTATCGTGTTTACATTCCAAGGCTGGTGCAACAGCTAAATGACGACGATCCAGATCGAAGGTTGCAATTTTGTGAATGGATTCAGGAGATGGTGATACGTGAACCGGGATTTATGGGTAGCATCATTTGGTCGGATGAAGCCCAATTCAAACGTAATGGAACTGTCAATAGGCACAATTGTGTTTACTGGGGTGAAGAAAATCCTCACATTACAATTGAAAAAGCTGTAAATTTGCCTGGTGTAAATGTGTGGTGCGGTTTGTCTTCAAGGGGACTCATTGGACCTTTTCGATTTGAAGGCACTGTAACTGGTATTAATTACCTAACAATGCTTGCTGATTCCATATTTCCTGCCATTCGTGCATTATACGGTAATGATGATTTTTATTTTCAACAAGATGGTGCTCCGCCGCACTATCACAGGGACGTACGAGCTTACCTGGATCAAAATTTGTCGGGCCATTGGATAGGACGCAGGGGGCCAATCGAGTTTCCAGCACGCTCTCCAGACCTTACACCACTGGATTTCTTCTTGTGGGGCACAGTAAAAGATGAGGTGTACAAACGTAAACCACGTGACCTAGACATTCTTTGGAATGAGATTCAAGCAGTGTGTAGAGAAATCTCATTGGACGTTTTGATACGATGTACAGAATCTGTGGTGACTCGTACTCAGAATTGTATTGATGCTGCAGGTCACCAATTTGAACAGTATTAACATTTGTTATTTATGTTTCATTTACATTAGACTTTCAGCTTTCTATTTTCCTGAAATTTAACTTTTTAGAACGGTATATACATTTTCTATGGAAGTTCAAAGTGTGTATACATTTTTTTGAAGCACCCGGTATTATTGATAAATTGGTTACAGATAAAAACAATATTCGAATTATGTGACGATTGATCACACACAGACATACGGTTGAAATGAAACAGCGTTTTTATATTTTTATTGATATATATATTTTATATACATATATATTATATATACTTATAATAGGTGAAAGGAAATATGAAGTACAGAAACCGAATGCATTATATTATATTTTTCAAACAGAAACCCAATACGCTAAATTGTTACGATACGGAAACTAAATTTGGTGTTAAGGGGAAGACTGAGATTATGAATATTTAAATATAATTGTTTATAACTCTCAAATTAAAAATGAAATAATACATCTCATTATCATGATACGCTAAATCTTCTGTTGCGTATCGTGTATTACATCCAAGATCTTATTTTTCATAACAAACGATAATGTATTAATTTAAATAAGCGTAGTAAAATGTTATAACTTATTGTAGAGTTTATAATCAATTTTGATCTGGATTTCTGTTTGATGTAACAATAACCTATATTAGAAATACACTTTTTAATAACTCGCAAGAGATAACTGACAAATATGGAATAATTTTTGGTTATTACTAACTCTATAGACTTTATTAAATGGATTAACTATAACTGCAAACCTTTTCTAACACATCCTAAAATTTATATAGAATATATCACAAAATTTAAAACATTAATAGTTAAATGAACCAACATTCTGTCAACATTAAAGGGCGGGTCCCTTATGATTTATAAAAGACTTAAAAATAATAAACAGAAAAATTATGTCACATACAAGTAGATAAAAACAAATAGTTTTTAATTGGTAAATAAAAGTAGTTTCTTGAAATAATCAACATTAATTCCATAAATTAAATTTAAAACTATATATTTGTTAGGGAACTTAAAAGTAGTACTTTTTATACAAAGTAGACAGGTAAGGATATTACTATATATATAATATATAAATATTTCGCAGTTAAATGTTCCTTTAACACAGTTTCTGTTAAAATGACATTTAATCGCGAATTATCTTTAAACAATTACAATCATATAAGGATACTGAATGAAATTATACTTAAAAAAAAAGCGAGCAGACAATTGTATATAATAAAAATGACTAGAATTTAGATATTTTGGTGTTTTAGTATTGAACACATTAAAATGGTAATATATTCCCACTGCTCACTCAAAACAGGATGAATGTTTTATTGAGAACAAAATTATTGATACGTTTCTATTATATATAAAATGACTTGAATATGTAATGATAATCCGGGACAAAATAAACAAATTTTTGAGTTATAAAATGAATGTAAACGAATAATTTTAGATCCCTGAATATAACAAAGGTAAACAATTTTCGTATATTTTATTTTAACTTCTAAAGTAAGAAAACATGATAATATATTAAAAGAACAAATATCTTTAATTGACTCTCAGGGCTATGTAGCGGAGTTTCGGGAGGAAGCCTAAAGCTGTCCTAAAAAAGATCATATTTTTTTCTATTACTGACTGGTTGGCGCTTGATTTTTATATAACTTGGTAGTAAGTTATGGCACAGTCTAAGGTGGAAGTGATTAAGATTAAGAGGTAATTTACCTCTTGTGTCTTCTATACAGCAATCGTACCGGTATGTAATCTGTTTTTTGTCGCTTACCATTCAAGACTCAGACAAATTACAAATTGCAATTTCCTAAATTTGTCCTTTCCGTTAATCGAAACCAGGACTCCAGCTAGCGAAACGAGCACCATTGCGCCAGCGAGTCCATTAAATGTTCACTACTATTTTAAAATTCTTATTATGTGTTTGCTTATTAAGTTATTAATAGTTGAAAATTAAAATAAATATATTTTTTTATTGTTGATAGGTTTGCACTTGATTGTGATCTCACCTGATGGTAAGTGATGATAGTCTAAGATGGAAGCGCGGTAATCTGGAAAGAGGCAATTCACCTCTAATGGTTTCCACACAACATCGTACCAGAACACTAATATCTTTGCTTGCAGTACGTCTTTGCTAGTAGGGTGGTAACAAACCGCGGCCGAAGCTTCCCACCTGTCAATTTTCAGACAAATTTCGAAATTTCCTAAATTTGCCTTACTCGGAATCGAGCCCAGGACCTCTGCGAGCAAAGCAGTACCCGCACCTCTGCGCAAGCGAGGCCGTCAAAGATCAATTCAATCAAGTTTCACTAATATCCTTTAAAGCGTAGATTGACTGTTGACCAAAGGCAGCCAATAAGCTCCTCAACATTTAGCAATAATTCAGAAAAATTTACAATATTTAAAATAAGTGATTATATAGCTGCCCATTATCGTCCTACAGCTGGGCACATACCTCCTCACACATATAAGAGAAGGTGATTAGAGTATACACCCACCACGGTGCTCCACTGCGGGTTGGCAGGCATACTATACAAGTGCAGTCTCTATTCCTTCACTCTCATAGTTCGATGTGACGGAAGTCCGACACTACCGCAGGGAGATCAGGCGTAGTACCGACAGCTTAACGTGGTCTCCGAGACAGGGGATGGAGCACACCACCAACTTCCCAGATTCGGACAAATATTGAAAAAATCATAATAGAAAACATCGTGTCTGTGGCCGAACATGCTGACCACTAGACCAATGAGGCAGGCAATAAGACTTAATATATTACATAAGAATTGTGTTAAAGTATACACTTACACTAACGGACTAAATACAGAAATCAGTTAATAAAACAATGCGTTTATTGCCAGCGAAGAGATGACAACGAAAATCGTTTATTCTCTTTTAATATTAGTGATGTTAATTTTTTTAATGATCATAGAACATGTATGCATTCCAACTTAATGTAAATACCTATTATGTTATGCGAATAATTGTTAATCATTTAAATTTATTAATAATCAATTCGCTGGCAATTTGAAATGATTAATTCCAATCATATTACTTTCTAAGAGGAATTTTAACCAAGATTAAAATATCACAAATTTGTAATTAGTAAAATTTGAATCTATCTAAGAATACTTAAATATCTACAGTTTATAATTGAACTATATTATTAGACATCAGAAAAGGAACTACTATAAAGTAGAAGCTATGCTCGCAGGTAATTTAGACTATGAAATAAATTTTGTTAATATTATTTTAATGATATAGTTGTTATTGCTTTTAATATATCTAAAAATAAGAAGGTTTACAGTGATGTCTAATAATTAAAAGTAGTATAATGTAAAATATTGCTATATTAGGGCAGTTATACTGTTGCCACATAATTTCATTACCTACCGAATGGAATATGTGCTTCCATACTACAATATTATGAACACTAATGGATTATAGTACCTTATTTTATATATAAGCAATTTATACATTGCTTGCGCTGGTATTAGCTTATAAATGGCAGTGTTTCATCTCCACGAGTAACAATTAAATGTCCGTTTTTATAACACGCTTTATTAGTTTCACCTGTATGTATGTGATGATATCTTTGAACGTAATTTTGCCCCACAACATACCAAATAAAGAAACAAAAAAAATCTATGCAAATTACTGACAAGAATATTTCTAAGTCGAGATGCAATCGTTAACACATCTGTACGTATTAAAGATGGTTGTTTTGCAGGTAATCGACTAAAAAGCGAAAAAAAATAATGCATAGACATGACAATTAAATCGCTGACGAGAACATTCAATGTCATTGTTCTTAAAGCGTGGGGTGCTTTGTATGTTCTTAAAGCGTGGGGTGCTATGAAAATCATGTAGACTGTCGTACTTCTTTAACAATGTTTGATTAAATATCTGAAGATTACGAAACATTACTTAGTATTATATGTTATCAGATTTGACAGTGATTGCTATTGCATATGAATTATAAGAAATTCTGGCTACCTGTATCTCATCTATAGAACACACACCGTGAAAGTATTCAGTTCTTAATACTAATATCATATTATTGAATATTGATTTCCCTTATCCTAATAAACATTAATTTTTAAAGTAATATAGCAATTTCAAAAAGCCTTAAAAATTATTTAATTTTTTGCTGTTGTTTAGAATTTTGCTACATGCCTCAATATCATAATAAAATCGAAAAGATATTGTTTTATTTACCCTAGAAGTATTACCGAAGCAGTTCTCTAATTAGTTTCAAAACATACAGTACTATATAAATATGAAATCAATTACTTGATACTAATATATTTGAAACATTTTTATCATAATTAGTTTACAAAGACAAAAGCAGTGTCTGAATCAGTACTTTGTAAATCCTCTACCTCAAACATCTTATGGTACTTGATTAATAATAAATTTATAAGGCTAAGTCACTATTTGTTCTATCCTACGGAATTATTGTAAAACTTGTTTGGCTTAACATCTAATAATATATTAAAATTGTATTTTTTTTTGGGATTTTTTATTTTTTGTGAGACAATTGTTTCTTACGAGCAAATATATAATTGTTTTAAATTGTGACTACCTTAAGTTAACGAGAAGTGAATATTCTTTAAAATTATCTCTCTACACTAATGTCATTCACTTTATAGAGTAAATTGTTCAATATTTAGTCAGTCAAGGCACCCGGCGCTAGGGGATCAAAGAAGCAAGTTCTTATCTGAAAATAAAAAGAAAACTATTAATTTATCATATACATCTTAAAATTTGTAAATGTTTGGCTATTTGGCCAAACATAAGTCAAATGGAGAGTCATTGCTTACTTCGAAATTTGTTGTTGCTTACTGTCAGCCTATGACCGTAATTTCACCTGATCATAAGTAATTACATAGTTTAAGAAGGTAAATAAACAGTTAGGTGGTAGGAAGGTTAGCGCGCTTCTCGTTTAGACTGTATCATTGCTTATCGTAAAGTGTAAAAAACATAGCAAAAGCATTAATATGCGTTTTAATAAAGTGTGTCAAGATTCATTTTACAACATGCCTATTACTTGTCTGTTCAGTGAATGCCGTCGTACACCGTTAGTGAATACTATTATACGATGACGTCATACGAGTACGGATGACAAAACAATATATTTGATATTGTATATATGTAACAGAGAGGTTTTAAGGATTTAGGGTCTCCTAAATCCTATTGTGTCATTGTTATTGCAAATTTAAATATATTTGTAGTAGCGGTTCAATTAGTTTGTGCGGATAGCTTTATGAAGATAACCTTGAGTCCCATAACACCTTATATCAGTGTAAATCTGGATATAGGGTTTAGAGGATTTTTCTTCTTTTTTAGTTTGGCTGGATATCATTGTAAACCTGCCCCATTTAAACAATGTATCAGTGAGGTCAATAATAAATGTTTAGAAATATATTATTATAAAAGCATAAAGGTTCGGTAAATTGTTCACCGAAATGAATTGCAAATTGGAGAAAACTAATCAGGCTAATCGTGGCCATAGTTGTATTGTCGATGTCAATGTAGTGGCCTGGTTTGAGGTGCAAATTAGGTGGCGAGTTAGATAGAATTATCGAAGCAGAAAGGTAATCAGTAGAGATTACCTCACTGTCATATTATTTATAATATATATATATATATATATATATAAAGCAGTGACTTACTTTTATTTAGATAAAAGTGTTCAATGGTGGTCTTGAAGCGATTTTCTCCAAACAACATTGGAGATAGTGGCCCACGAAATTACTGGGTAAGTGCAATAGAACAGCCCATTATAATTTATACCAATAGAAAAGTAGGTATATGCAAAATGAATATATATAATAAACATTTACATATATGTACATAGACAGATATATAAATACCTGCATATATGATTTAATAGACATACGCACACATCTAAATATACAAATATAATTATTGTGCACTACTAAGATAAAATTCTTTCAAAGGTTTCTTGTAGATAGTCAGGGCCTCAGATTGTCTAATCACTCGTGGAAGATCATTCACAGCTTTAAACGTGAAGGAATTCCATCGTCAGTCAATGAGGAGTACTAAGTTTCAAATCTCCATGAGAATGCAATTGTAGACGATTAACTCTTTCAGTAAAAGTGAAGCGTGATTTTAGATAAAGTATGGAATACAGAAGAGCATGTAAATTTCTGTGTGATCAGAATGGTAACCATTTCAGCTGAGTGCGATAATGACAGACATGATATATATATATATATATATATATATATATATATGGCGGTAATCTATTCAAAAGATAAAAAAACCCCAGTACATACCCCAATCAACTCCGTCATAGTCAGTATTTTGGCTACTAGTGGTTCCTGCATGAACAGTTCTTCAGGTAAAGGAGGCACTGAACGTGGCAAATTGGTCCTGGTGCGGAAACTTTTGTGCATCCGTAAAGCGCTTTCGCAGAAAATATAACGTAGTAACAACAGCCTTAAGTGTACATCGCCCAAAAAAGCGTAGAACATAGGATCTGAAATAGTAAAAGACCAGTCTATGAAGTTATTTCTGTATAGTCTGCGTTTTTATTCTTCTCGCAATAGTGTGATATAGACGAAAGAATAATTTTGACTTATTGACTTATTGACTTATATGATGGCCATTTATATATACGAGTATATGCATTTTTGAAATTTTACGTTTAATAACGATGATTGTTTCCCCTATTTATCAAGATATGATATCGAGATATGGTGATTTAAGCCATATCATTTTTATAAAAGGTAGTACAGTAATAATTGAATTATCTTTGAAACACTGTCTTACAAAATTTGGATTTTATACTTGACTCTTTATACGTAAGTGCCGTTGATATATATATCACTGTTTAAGATAAATTTGGCACTAATACTGGAAAGTGACACAGCACAATCCAGAATAGCATATCTTTTCTTGTATTAAAAACTAATATTCAAATTGGCGAAAAAGACCTTGTAGCAACATGAAACCTCACTATGTAAATTCTTAATTTAAATGTTCTGTTTGATTTACAAAAGGCTTTCCTTTGAAATGGGCAATTATGAATTGTGTCACTATTCTTTCAAAGTAGCGATACGAACCTAGAGCCCGGCAGGAGGTTTTAGGGTTCATCAATTTTTAATTATAGCTCTAGTCTAATGTGAGAAATTAGGTACACTGCCCTAAATCGCCGCGAATGGAACATGACCAACCTAGATCCAATCGTTGTGTCCTAAATCGGCGTCATTATGCAGGCTATAATACCAAGATGGTTTTAGCCTACTCACATATAAATCCATCACTCGATATTCAAAATTATTAGCGATTAACTTGAAACTTAGCAAAGTGCCTCCTCTCGCTCTTTAAGAACAGATTTCTACGTATTCCCACAACATGGGTGACTCTAAGCTAGTAAAATAATAATTACTAATGACATCAGCACACAAAAAAATAAATGTCAGTACACTTATCTACGGGCATGTTTTTTGACCCGCTGAATACGAATTTCAAGTCAGTATAGACCATTTAGTCTTCAGTTTCGAGTAAGTTGCAATTCAAACTAGTCTCATGAAACAATATGTCGAAGCTCTGAACAAGAATGGTAATTGTTTACAGTACTTGAGGGAAAAGTTTCAGGCGAAATTTACAGGACACATTTTTGAAACTTACCCAAGCTGTTCTCTCCGTATAATTCAAAATTAATATTATATAGATACGAGTATAGTAAGTAAGTAAGTAGCAGCCCATTAACGTCCCACTGCTGGGCACAGGCCTCCTCAGTCCCTAGTTTGCCACGTCATTTCATATACCTACTCGTCTACCTCATTTCATAAAATAAAAAATAAAAATATTTTATAAAATTTTATTAATATTTTCTAATATTGATAAAAAATACGTGGTATTTTTTTACAACTTGTCATTTGAGATTTCAATAAATTATATGTATTAATTTATGACACTTATTAATATTTTAATTCTAAACATATCTCCGTTTTTCCCTCCCTCTAAGTCTCGGAAATCTAAAGTTTTAGATTTGTATAAATATAAACAAGATTTGAATATCAGTTTGCCAAAGAAGTTTCACTTCTGACATGTGTACTTTGTACGCACGCACTTTTAATTTTTTTAAAGTAGGAGACCTGATTAATTGTTCACTCAAATCCATCAGTGTGATCTAACATATTGCTTTAAAAATAGGAGTAAATAGGCCTGTGCCCATCAGTAGGACGTTTTTTTTTTTTTCGCTGGGAAATGCATTTACGCACCCCGCCCGTGAGACAGACGGGAGTGTGGGACTCGCCGGTAGTACCAGAATACCCACTAAAACCCAGCGGAGCCCTCGTCATTCGAGAATGGATGGACCAGAGGTTCGTTGTGGCATTCCACTCTGGCCCCTCCGAATGAAGCCGGCTCAAAAGTGCACTACAGGGGGAGGAGTTGGATAAACCTCCGTCTCCTGTTTCATATTCCCCTCCGTCCGGGGTACTGTGCTTCAGCTGCATTCATCCTCTCTCTTTGCCGTGCCTCCTTTAGCGAAATGACAGTTTCGCAGAAGGTGGCAACAGCATTCCAGCCCCGCTCGTTGACAAGCATTGCATCTATAATACTTGCCAGCGAGAGGTCTGCACCGATCTGCGACGTCAGCAGATGACGCTGGGGTCCCCAAGCAGGACATTCGGCCACCGTGTGGTGCGCTGTGTCCACAGGATCACCACACTCGTGGCAGATGGCCGACGGCTCACAGCCAACGATTTGGTGCAGGTATTTTCCAATGCAGCCGTGACCGGTTAGCACCTGCACCAAACGGTAGGAAAGCACTCCGTGTCGTCTACCCAGCCATTGCTCCAAGTGAGGGCGG
>JACTOM010000002.1:68818-114396 GCA_015832385.1 Elymnias hypermnestra | reverse complement strand
TGGAGTATCTGTTAACTTTTTGGCTAAAGTAATATTCTTTTTCACGACGAGATATATCAATAACAGAATTTCGAAGTGTCTTGTAAGTTTTCCTATCATTATATTTATTAGACTGCTTTGCCAGGCAACATGCATGATCTCTATCGAACATAACAGCTTTCACCGTATCTGTAATCGACGGTGTAGGTGCTGATTTAAATTTCCTTGTTTGGGTAGGTACAAAGTGGTCAAATAGACCTAAAATTAAGAAATTGAAGCAGTCTACCATATCATCAATATCATGTAACTGTAAAATCCAATCCCAGGGGGTTATAGATGATGCAAATTGGTAAGTATCCATGTCAAAATGATGGAATGGCCTATATGTTACAGTTCTCGGAGCCAATGTAGGAGACTCGAAGGGAAATTCTGCCTGCACATAAGCATGATCGCTTAAATCATCATAATAGTGTATGTTAATAGAGTTGGTAGTCAAACGCTTGTTGCAGCAAATAATATCTAGTAGCGAAGAACTACCCGTAGTTATACGTGTCGGCTTGCTTATTATCTGGTGCAAGTCATGTTCTGCTAATAGTGATAAAAATGCCTGATTTTGTGGACTATTACATAAGAGATCAACATTTACATCTCCGACTATAAAAATGAAGCTATATCTCGGGGTTATGATCGACAGAGATTCTTCTAATTGTTCCAAAAATGTTTTAAAATTGAAGTTAGGTGGTCGATACACAATACCAATGGCAATTTTGCACCGCTTAAGCTTTATTTCAAGTCACATTTGTTCGAGATCAGACGCTGGGCTTGGTATTTCCTTAACAGGTAAATCGCACCGAATATATGCACCAACTCCACCCCCACGAGCCGATTTTTGACTTTCCAGTCGCGGTTTATGTAAGAAGTTATAGTGACTAAGGTTGTAGTTTTTAATAACAGAGGATTAGGTTAACCACGTTTCCGTTATCGTGGCAATATCCGGTTTAAAATTTGCAATGGTTTGGATTAGTTCCTCTCTGCCAGTATTTAGTGCGCGAGCATTTAGAACCGATAATGTTAAGTTGTGCTTACGTTTATTTATCTTTTGGGTAGTAAAAATATAAAATTATAAATTAGTAATTCAAAACAGCAATACAGCTCATGTATGGAATTGGTTATATAACGAAATGAAACATAAATATAAGTTGCAAAACTATGACTAAGAGACAGAAGTTCGAAACATTTAGGGTTAAATAAACATATTATAATCATATACACTGAGTAAGCTTGACAAATACGTAGTAAGTAAGTCGCAGCCCATTAACGTCCCACTGCTGGGCACCGGCCTCCTCACTCTGAAGAGCGAGGGTTTTTAGAGCGTAGACCCACCACGCTGCTCGACTGCGGATTGACAGGCATAGTACACAAGTGCACTCTCTATTCCTTCACTCTCATAGTCTGATGTGACGGGAATACGACACGAGCGGCGAGTACAGGCGCAGGACCGACGGCTGAACGTGCTCTCTGAGGCACGGGGGTGGATGATACCGCCAACTTCGGGCAAATTTTGAGAAAATCTTAACAGAAAACTCAATATCAATTTTTTTTTATTGCCCCGAGCCGGGACTCGAACCCAGGACTTCGTGTCTGAAGTCGAACATGCTAACCACTAGACCAATGAGGCAATTACCACGTAAAATTAACTATATCGAGTATGTAATTATTATGACTAATGGTCGGTAGTATTTATTATAGCGTCTAACGCAATCACTTGTCACGGTGATGGTAGATTTGTTACCAACGGACAGACTACTGACGATTCAAAAGTGCTTTTCGAGCCTATTGGAATAAAGAATATTTTGATTTGATTTGCATAGGAACTTAGTGACTAAATACTAACACAAGCATACCGAAGCTGAATTTTTATATGATTTTGAAAATGGTTTCTAAACGGGTGTCTCAGTAGTACAAAGATCGTTTTACGTTTCTTCCAGATATATGAGAAAATTTAATATTACAGTACTAAAGATATGTTAATATCTGTTATGTTGTTTATATTATGACAGTAGAGACCCCTTACTAACACGCAACAGGTCTATGTAAATTTCACTTAAATATATTCCATTTAATTTTGCAGTGTGTCGAAGCAATGAGCACTCAAGCTGAATAGGATTGACATTATAATCCCGACACTGATTCTCAGTGCCTTTAATTAGACAGCGTTAGGTAGTGTAGCTCTTTGCCTTTGATTATATTTAAGGAGGATATAGAGCTATATTCATTTTGGCTTTGATTTCCAATCCGATTGAAATAGACGTAATCGTAAAGACACGTCAAAGTAAACTTACTTTCAGTGATAACCTCGTAACGGACTTTTCCCTTTTTTATACTCTGGGAATTGCTTTTACACACTTACCCCGACCAAAATGGGTCAGGAGTGTGGGACTCAGCGAGGAAGGAGACCTCGCAATACCTACTAAAACCCAGCGGGATCCTTTTCATCCGTAAGTGAGACACCAGAGGTTCAGCTTGCGCATTCTTCCCTGCTGCCCCAGATGATCCGACTGTAATTCATGGAAGCGGGAGTAGGCGCGTAAATAAGCGCCGCCTGGTATTCCGCCTCCTTCGGCGGTGAGAGGGAGCATCTACTGTATTCTCTCGCTCGTGAGCCTCCTTTAGCGAGATTACAGTCTCGCAGAAGAGGGCCACTTCCGCCTAAGCTTTTACACTAAACACTAAACTTTTCCCTACTGTAGAACAGCTCAACGCAAACGGATGTTATTACACTAGTATTTAACCAGTTATCGTGCAAGATTAAAAAGTTGTCATATTGCCATAATTTTAAAATGCGATTACATCTGAGGTTCTGGTTTATCTTATAGTGCTACCACTTTTTGAAACGACTTATTCAATGGCCTGGATTGATTTTAATTATATACAAGGTTTTATATCCTAGATATTAAACTTTTTAAATAATATTAGTATGTGTCTATGTTTAGCTATATATATAAAAGAGATATCCAGGTATCTATTGACTTATCACGATATTTATGGAACCGTAAGGCGTAGAGACTTGAAATTCGGTAGGAATATTCCTGTTGCCGGGTAGAGGTCAGCTAAGAACGGATTTTACGAATTTCCAACCGCAAGGGGTTGCGGGGGTGTTATACGTATGATTCTTATTTGTAAAACAATTTGCCTAAATTAATGAAAATACTACCATAAAAACATTCCTCGCAGATGAAGTCGCGGGTTCAGCTAGTATATTATAATTAAAATGAAACTGTCAGCAATAAATATAATATTTACCTATAAGCGTTGGTGGTATTGACAATGGTGACATAAGAACAATCAGTGGTTGACCGAAAACTCTAGGGATGTTCTGGAATGAGTAAGAATTGTCAGAATCCACGATGATGAATAGCGGTTTCCTCGTGAAGGGATGTAGGTCACCAGGGTACAGGATTTGAGGTTCTTTGTTCCTAGAAGACGATGCTCTGGCTTCTCTGTTATATTCCCTGTATATATCAGACTTTGAAGTCGTAATTAGACCGCCGTTGTCATAACCAACTGCAAGAATAATTATTCTCGTTACTTATTATAGGGTACAGATGAGAACTTGATTACGATTTAACCCACTGATGAGTTATGATACAGTTTATTACGGTAACACGCTAATAAGTGCCTTTTATTACCTTATCTATACAAAATTTACCAGACATTACAATACTGATATATTTCTTACGTCTCATTCAAGGTAACTATACTGTTAAATTAAGGAGACTGAACAGTTTTTTCTTGTTATTCCTCCTTCGTATAACTAGCAATGCCCCGCGGTTTAAAGTCTAAGTCGGATTATAGATTTATTTTTGTTAACATAAAAGGTTTATTTCAATTAGTTTTTGATTACGTTTGGACAAAAATACAAATGAGTGTTGAAGATTCCAGAAGAACTATGCTAATAAATTAAAGCAGTCCTTCTGGAATACATAGTCTTTTCTACCAATATAGGTGTAGGATATAAGTAAGGTAGAGTAGTAGCAACCCATTAACGTCCCACAGCTGGGCACAGGTCTCCTCTCTCATATGAGAGAGGGATTTTAGAGCATAAACTCACCACGCTGCTCCACATTGCGGATTGGCAGGCATAGTACACAAGCGCACTCATATTCCTTTACTTTCATAGTCCGATGTGACGGGAATCCGACACGACCGGAAAGAGATCAGGCGCAGGACCGACGGCTGAACGTGCTCTTAAAAGCACGGGGGTGGACCACACCGCCAACTTCCCAACTTCGGGCAAATATTGAGAAAATCTTAATAGATAACTCAATATCGATTTCAAATTGGCCCGACCCAAGACCACATGTCTGTATTTGAACATGCTAACCACTAGACCAAAGAGGTTTACACAATTGTAACACATTTTAACACAATTATCCACATTTTAGTTCAGTCGGAAAGTTTAGAAAATAAACACAAGATTTTGGTATTCTTGTACAGCGATGTATCATAATTTACAGTGGTGTACATACATTTAGATTAAAGAAGGTAAAGTTACATTTTATTGTAAGGCAAATTGAACTTTCATACATTCAAATAAATTACATTAAAAAAAAAGATTAACTATAAAGCTACTGTGTTAAAATAACAGTTACTGTTATTGTTATATTGATGTTTCAAAATGTACTTTAAACCAACGTCTTAAGGATTAATTTTATGACACAATAGATTGGATCATATTATTAAGTTTGTCGTCTATATTCTATTCAAATCGAGATTTATTCATCTTTTAACCGCGGAATACCCTTTTTAATGAGCATATAATGGGCGTGTGCATTTTCACTAACACGTGTATGTAATTAAATCACGCGCAGTGATTATAGTTATATTATTTATGCCTAAGATATATAAAAAGAAGACGAAATATATACGTTTTCGTCTAGCACAAAGCAAAATATAAATATGGAAACAGATAAAAAACAACACGAAGAAACATGGAAATTTCCATAATTATGCCTACCGTACAAGTTTTTGTTTACGGTTAACAGGCTCATTTTCCCTTTTAAAATTAACATTACATAGCATCATTTAGTTAAGTTTGTTAAAAATGGATAATATATACATTTTATTAAGGTTTAGTTAACTTCAGTGAGCGTAGTCAACGTATTGAAACGGTCTTTAATAAAATATCATTTAATAGGATAAGGATTGATATAAAGGTAGGAATAATATGGCTTGATTATAGTTGGTAAAAGTAGTTACAGCGGCAAAACTACAGTAGTTGGACATATGGTATAGCGGACTTTTTATAGATATTAATACGTTCTATAATACTGTAGAATATTTTGTGTTCTACCATCAATAGTTTACGCAGCGCACGCGATGATAGGGTTTTAGTGACTAATTTTTAACACCTTGGATTACATTAATGCATTTTTATTAGAAATCCCTATTTTTTTTTGACATAGTAATATATTATGTAGCTCATGTAGCTTTGTGAAGTTCAGCTATCTAATGGAGAAAATTTTTGATTTGGGTCTAGTAGTTTTTGTGTGAAAATATTACAATCATACATACAAAAACACAAGTGTCTAAAGTTCATAAGGTATTCAAATGGCCTTTTTAACTACATAAATATTATAAAAATAAATAAAACTTACAGTCATCATGTTTATTCTGTTGAGGTGTATAACCATTAGCGGAAATATAAACCAATAGTGCGCCATTGGGTGGTAGGTCATTGCAACTACTTGCTAAATATATTAATACTTGACTTGCAGAAGGCTTGAAAAGTAAAAATTTATGTGGATTCTCGGCAGCGGTCGGTTCTTCATCCTCCGTGGTCCCTAAAACAAAATTTTATCCTGTAATGACGCACCTACAAGAAAGTTTAAAAAACTTAGATCAAAATATGTTCACCAATTAATATAACAAACATTTCAATAACAGTATGATTTCGCATAGTTATAATTCGCATTACATTTTATTAATAGCTGTGATTTATACAGAATGTACTTGAACAAATCAGAATTCATCTCCTAGTTAAAATTCCACCATAATTTAAATCTTTACAGGTGTAAAATATTGTAAGATGACATGAAAAAAATTATTGTTTATGTAATCCTTAAAATAGTAAGAAAGTGAAATATTATCATCAAATATGATTGTTAATATGAAATGTTTACAAATATTCGCAGAATTTCGTAATTTGAAACAATTCGCAACGCAAAAGCTACATAATTCGCAATATATTACAAAATATTTTAATTTATTTGTTCACAGATTCAATTTTTAACGTTGTTTTTAGTATAATACTAGAAACGAAGCCACGTTTTACTTTGATAATTTGCTTACACTTTGATTTAGTTGGGAACAATTAACACTACTTATAGACCTAATTCCTGTAAAATTCATATTTAAAAATATGTTTTTAACAGGTTCGCGCCACGGTTAGTCTAGTTAGATAGTACATAGCGATCTTTTTTTACGTCGAGCGAGTAGAGCTCGCTAATCCACAAAAACCCAGCGGGACCGTCGTCAACCACGAGTGGGGAGCCAGAGGTTCTCTACTGAAGGAAGAATTGTATGGACCTCTGCCTCCTATTTCCTACTCAGGGCTATAGTGTTTCAGCGGCGGTCACTCTTTGCAGTGCCTCCTTTAGCGAGGTGGCAGTCTCGTAAAAGGAGATAACTGCTTTCCAGGTCTGCTTACTCATGAGTATTGCACCTATAATATTTGCCAGTGAGAGGTCTCTGCTAATTAACGACGTGCTAATTTGTCGCTGAGGTCCCCAGGCGGCACATTCTGCTACTTTGTGGTGCGTAGTAATATTATATATAAAAATGAATTGCTGTTCGTTTGTCTCGCTAAAACTCGAGAGCGACTGGACTGATTTGACTGAGTTTGGTTTTAAATTATTTGTGGAAGCGCAGGAAAGGTGAAACTGTCATTTTGTCTAGATCGAAACGATATAATGTATTCCAAAAAAAAAAAAGCCGTAATACTGTTAAGCTTCCGAACATTGTGAATCAATCAATCGAAGAAGAAGGACAAATCTCACGGGAGGAGTGACGTATAATTTTCCTTCTCTAATATACTGTGACACTTTATTGTTTCTAAGTCTTGGATTTATGAAATTGTTTGTTTTAAGTGATACGAAGTTCCGGCTGCTAGTTATATATTTACTTTGGTATATTTTGCTCTAACTCTCTCATGTAACAGTCACCGGGCACGTATAGCAGAGATGCGTTCACTATATCTCTTTTGGTCGCTTAATCTATGAGAGAAAGCGACATCACTCTCCTATAATACCTACAAAAAAGTGCGCACTAATAGAAGTTTTCACTTCAAACACATTAATAAAACATGTAAAATGTCGTGTAATAAAAGTCGCCTTTTACAGGGTTAAATATATGATCCTCATTATATTTTCTTTACCATGAAAATGTACATTTAGATATGACTCGTAAAATAGCAAAAGGTAACAAATTACCTTAAAAAACAACGTCTTATTCTTATTAGGACTTAAAATGTGTGATACCACGAGATTTCATGGGTATATTAGAGCTTTTGTAAATAAATAAAAAAGTGAAATTGGTACAACATAAGTTAAAGCTTTTCTATCTTCAACGAAGCGCAATTGTTACCACATTAAACAGGGCATTATTAAAGAATTTTTAATGAATAATTAATAATTCGAACTCACTTTATTGTTCAACCTGTGAAATATTCTACCAGTAAGCTCGAATACAACCTTTTAAATAATAGTAATTGTTCGAAATGGTGTAGCTTAGGTAGTATATTCAAAAAGAAAAATACGATTTAGCGCTGTAAATACAATAAACCTGAAAAGCGAAGGTATATAGCTTTACAATGTTTCCTTTTGGAAATGTTTCGTTTTGGTTATAATTAAAACTATATCTCAATAATGTCTTGTATGTTTAAACGTCCGTTGCATGTAAACGCATGTGAATGAATCTGCAGAGCTTAGCACATTTAGAGTGCATCTATAAAAATTGGGCACTCATCACTTTTTCGCTAGCACTTAATTAAACTAAATATACATATTTAAAAATTTATGACGCGCGTTTTCAATGGCAATTCCATACATGAGTACATCGTATTCTTTAGTCTAAAAATAATTTACCTCGGTGATGGCTCGTACATTTGGGTGGTATATATGCTGTGGTGATCAGAGGTTCATTAGAGTTCACTTTAGGAGATTCTCTGGACGGATTTCTTATGGGTGGTTCAACTTCCCATTCTAAACTTTGTACAATTCGAAACATGTCGATTGTTAACTCGGAGAACTTGACGAGTTGTGTTCCGCTACCAATAATCACAGCATCTTGAAGTGTCAAATACATATCGTGTGTGCGTTCTAGTGTAGGCACAGTTAGACTATTGATTCGCCCGCTTAAAATTGTTCAAAACATATTAATCTAAAAAATATCATTTATAAAAATATTCGCTAGCTTAAAAAAAAATTGATTACTTATTAAAAAGTTCAATGAAATAATTGAGAATTGTTAGGGGTTTTCACATTTATAACCTGTCTATTTCATGAACATCCTTTCATCGCCTCCTACTTTATTTGTTGAATTTAAAATCAGACCCATAAATACAATGACACCAGTCAATACGCCTGTTTGGTTCTCCCAAATTTCCTATTTTTGTTATGTTTTTAAAATTGCTTTAGTAATTGCATTTCAAATACCATTAGCGTGGTGGATCTATGCTCTAAAACCCCTCCTCTGAGTGAGGAGGCCGGTGCCCAGTTCTGGAACGTTATTCGCCGCTACTCACCTATTAAAGACTTTGCTTTGCAATTACTTTATTGAGCAGGAAAATCATATAACGATATTAACATTTTTTGCCAACTCGATTCATTGTATTGTAACTGTATTTGACGTCATTCTCGAAACAGACAGGCAGACAGGCAGGTCATATATAACTACAATGTAAGCAGTATTTTATTATATTGAAATTTTTACCCCGTTTAGAAGTCCATAAATTGATCTGTCTTTATGATTGAAATATAACAAAACAAGACGAGTAGGGAACAAACAATAGAAGGACAACGCGAAGCATGATTCCTACCATTTCAAAGTTTTATTTAACAAATATAAAATTGATTCATCCAAACTAAGGTGTTATTCGACAAAATAAAATACCTCTCTACCCAAAAACTCTATTTAACTATACTTAGAGATGTAACCTTACCTAATAGTAATTCTTTTAGTTCTTTCTATCGGATCCATGATTGCCACTCCTGGTTCAGCCACTAAGAAGGCTTTCACTTCAGCTAATACGTTAAACCATTCTATTTGATCATTGGGATTGTAGACATGACCATAAGCAACCACTTGTTTGTCTAGTTCTGCGACTAACTCGTCGAGGATCACAGTCTGTTGTAATAGTATAGCCACTACAATAAATCTTGCGTAAAATCGAAGTTTTTTCACCATTAATTCGCATCTTATTTCTTGAGTAGCTAAACTATAATAAAATCTTCCCCTTATTGCTGAGTAGAATGAGAAAGATTCCACTAAATATGACGTGTCACTTGTTCTTAGGCTGTTAACAAAATAATTTTCTGAATGGAAAATGGTTGTCGAGATGATTTATCGTTTAATATATAACCAAGAATTTAACGGCAATGCTTGACTGTGGTTTAAATTGAAATATAATAAGTGTGTTTGGTGAGTCGAGTGAGTGAGTGACAGTCGAATGGTGAGAAATGAGTTTTGGTCAACGTTATCAACGTATAGGGTGAGCGGTAATCTGATTCAAGCATTGAAGTCTCTCTATGAGGGTTCTAGTGCTTGTGTCAGAATAAACGGAGCGTGCACGGAGTGGTTTCCTGTCGAAACAGGTGTTCGACAGGGATGTGTTGCGTCACCGTGGCTCTACAACCTATTCAGGAATATCTGTTTGACAGATTTAAAAGAAAGTATGTCTAGGTTAAGAATGAAATATCCATCAAATGTTTACTCTACGCCGATGATCAAGTAATAATTGCGTCATCCGCTAATGAGCTACAGGAGATGGTAAATATTATGAATAAAGCTTTGAAAGGGAAAGGAATGAAAGTGAATGTAAACAAAACGAAAGTTATGCTTTTTGAAAGAGATGAATCTATGATGAATGGCAATATTTTGATAGATGGGGAACAAGTGGAAGAGGTGAAAGAATTTGTATACTTGGGATCTAAATTTACAAAAGATGGAACATGTGAAAGTGATATTGAAAGGAGAGTGAATGCAGGGAATATGGTAAATGGTGCTCTGCACGCCTTTATGAATAGCCAGATGGTGTCTCAAAGGGCTAGACTGGCAGTGCATGCTGGAGTGTTGGTGCCAACACTTATGTATGGTAGTGAAAGTTGGGTATGGCAGAAGAATCACAAAAGTAAAATAAATGCGGTAGAGATGAGAGCGTTGAGAAGCATGAGTGGATTAAAACTGAGTGACAGAGTGAGAAATAGTGTGATAAGAGAACGTTGTGGTATAAAAGAAGACGTAGTGACTAAAATTGAGAAAGGTATGCTTAGATGGTTTGGGCATGTAGAGAGAATGAATGAAAGGAGACTGACAAAAAGGATTTATGAGTCAAGAGTGAATGCGAAAGTTGGAAGGAGAAGACCAATGCGAACGTTCCTGGATCAAATCCAGGACATTTTAAATAAGGGCCAAGTCAAGAGTACTCTAAACCGACGAACTTGTATGAAAGGTTTAATGAGAATGAAAAAAGCGAAGGAGATATGCAAGGATCGTGGCAAGAGGAAGGACCTTGTCTCTGCCTACCCCTATGGGAATGAGGCGTGATGCTATGTATGTATGTATGTTTGGATTGTCACTTGTTGCTTGTGAAAACATTGTTTATAAAACATTCCATTGTTTTACAGATTCCTTTCCAATGTACGTGCTGGTCAAATTGTACTTAATAAAAAAAGCATCGACGTAATTCGGAATACTTCATTATGTATTAGTAATGGAAAAAATTAAGTTAAAAAAAAAAAACTACATTCGTAACTTTTTTTAATGGCTATATTTTTTTTAAACTGGTCGTGTTCGGGTAATAGAAATAATTTGAAGCTTGAATTTTAGGATCATGCAAAATAAATATTTTTCTAAGTAACACGTATCATATTCGCAATGAAAATTTTTGGTATACGGACTTGAATTTTTTTTTCTCATTTGATATTTTTTTTCTCATAGATTGTCTATTTAGCTTAAGGTTTTTTTTTTGTTTCAATAGGACTATTTCTCGCTGAGCTATCGGACTTTGAATGAAAATAGATCATTTTCTCTTTGTTCCAACATACCTCCGAAACCCATGGTCGCACAAAAAATTGCCGGTAGGTTTCTTAAGCGTGAATAAATTTTATACGAGGTTTCAAGATGATTTTTTTAATTAATTTTTTTTAAATTAAAAACTTTTATTCTTTAACATGACTTTGGAAAATCATAAAATTAGGGCCTTTTAGGGTCTCCTAGAAAATCACACGCTATATTGAGAATATTGAGAAAATTAAAAATGTTTTCCATGCCTTTTTAAGATCGATGTACTCCCAAAAGCTCAACAGAGTTTCAGTTTGATCCATCAAGCCGTTTCCTTATTTCTGTCGATGAAATTAAAAAACAATTGAAGGATCACGTTTTTTTCATATCACAGACACCCAAGTCGTGTCCTTTTAAGTATAATCGCCGTCCCCTTAAGTATGCTGGCCAACATCGCGCATGGAGTTTGAGGAGGTGGCAATATGTTGTATTCACTTACTAATCCCGTTTTAATTTCCATTCCAAACCCGAAACTTCAAGCTCGAAATTGCTTCATATTTTATTCCGATACGGTCATCTTTAAAAATATACAGCTATTTATATATTAAAATTGTTAAAAATTGCGATATTTATTTGGATATCCTTTTTCCGCTAGTGTATATGATCCTACAATTCGTGATTCAAAAATTTACTTACTAGTAATGATAATATAGTTGACCAATTTTCGAAGCCACTTCACCAATCTGCCACCTTTTTAAGCCATATCGGGTATCAAGTACTATACGATGTTGTTGCTGATATTTCCACAGTTTTGCATATATGTCAAAAGTACGGCCGTAGTAGCAACGCCATTGTTTATGTCCATACGGTGGCAGTTCCCTGAAATAATTGATACGAAGATTGAATTTTGCAGGCGAACCTTGTGCATCTTTGCAAAACAATAATACGGAGATATTAATAACTAATAACCTGAACAATTCGAAAATTTAAACCATCAAAACGGATTTAATCACATTACTTTTACATACTCGTATGTTCACTCCGTTTACAACACGCTTTAGAATTTTGAAGCCTTCTTTACGTCGAATTTTTTATACGTAATTACATGTCAGTACTTCTTGTGAAGTTAAATTAAATAAAGACTACGTAAGTGGATTTATATGATAAATAACAAGACAAATATCGATAAAGTATAACAAGGTCTACAGCAGATATTTAATGTTATATCTAATAAAAGTAAAATAAAAATCTCATATTTCTTTCAACGAATCCCTGGTTTCTTATAATTGCTATTTATCATGATATGTTATTACTCAGAAAAAGGAATCTTACCTCAATCCATTGAACAATTGTTTCGATTTCTCTAGTAAGTGGCAAAATTCGATAATAGTTTTTCTTTCTTGATCCGTAACAGGAGACATTATAAAGTCTTTTAATTTACATTTGAATGGTATAATTCCAAGCTCTACGTGGTAAATTTGATATAATTATCCTTTAACTATTATGTTTTATTTATGTGAAATACCCTCTATAAATCTTTATTATATTTCTATTTCTATTTTTGTCGACTGTTGATTTCGAAACAATTAGTACATTTAAGACGTATCTTTATTATTATAACTTCTGTATCGGGGTCAGAATATGTTTTGACGTATTGTTCTCAAGAAGTTGTCATAACTTTATTTGCTGAAGATATCTAATTAACAGGATATTTTAAATAGAGTTTCTTATATAGTAATATAATAACTGGATTTATTGTTAATTGGAAGTATATATTATCTTATTTATTTATACTTAGTTGCTAGTGTTAATCAGTTTTATTATAATTTAACATATACACGTTTAAAATTGCAATTTATCTTTTTAAGGCCTTCGAGATTTACTGGGGTAAATCTTTTTTCAATTTGTTTTTATCTCCATTGCTATTGGAAGGATCTTTATTTTTATTAATTGGTTGGAATTCATATGTTTCGAAAGAGGAAGCCTTACTTTTGATAAGTTTTTTGCCATTATTTATATTATATTCAATGGGGTTACTGGTACTTGGGAAACTATCTCTTTCATTTAGTTTCCGTCCATTACTTTTTTTTATTTTTTTATTTTTTTCAATTGAATGGATCTCATATATATCGAAAGAAGTTTCTTCGCTGGAAGTACTATCTTTATCTTTGTTCTCATGTTCAGCAGGGTATCTATTGCTGGTACTTGGTAAACTATCTCTTTCATTTAGTTTCCGTCCATTATTTTTTTTAATTTTTTTATTTTTTTCTATTGAATGGATCTCACATATTTCGAAAAAAGTTTCCTCACTTGAAAGGCTGTCTTTATCTTCCTTTATATCTTCAACAGAGTATCTGTTGCTCGTACTTGGGAAACTTTCGACCACTTTTCTTTTGGGTTCTGTACAATGAGTAATGCCATTATTTTTGCCGTTTGACTTGAGCTTATGAGTTTCAAAGGATGGACCCTTGCCTTTGTTAATTACTTTATTTTTGCTTATGTTGTTTTCAGTATTGTATTTCTTGTTAGTACTTGGTAAATTGTCTCTTCCTTTGTTGTCATAAGAAATTTCTCCGCTTTTGATTCTTTCTCTATCTTTTTTTATATGTTCATTAGAATTTTTGTTGCTGGTATTAGGTAAAATGACTTGGTATTGTGGTGGTGACCCATTTTTTTTCTTAACGTTTTTTGTTTTTTCAAATAACTCGTACTCATATACTTCGAAACAAGATTCCTTGTTTTTTTGATCAGTGGGGTAATTGTTGCTGGTACTTGGTAAACTTTCTCTGCCTTTGTATTTTGAATCGTTGTTTCTGGAGGTACTAATCTTTTCAACTAATTCAGTCTCATATACGTCGAAAGAAGTTTCGTCACTTGTGGAGCTTTCTCTATCTTTGTTAATATATTCAGTAGGGTATTTGTTGCTTGTACTTGGTAAACTTTCTCTCACTTTACATTGAGAGCCATTCTTTTTCTTAGTGGTTTTAGTTTTCTCGATTGACTGGGTCTCATATAATTCGAAAGAAGTTTCCTCACTTTTGAGGCTTCCTTTATTTTTATTTATATGTACAGTAGGATATTGGTTGCTGGTGCTAGGTATAGTTTCTCCCGCTACGTTTTTAGATCCATTCTTTTTCTCTTTGCTATAATTTTTGTCAATTGTCTGGAGCTTGCATGTTTTGAAGAGAGGATCCTTACTATTGGCACTTTCTTTATCTCTATTTAAATTAAATTCAACAGAGTATTTACCGTTGTTACTTGGTAATCTTTCTCTCGGTTTATTTTCACAGCCGTTTTTTTGTGAGATATTTTTATTTTTTTCAAGTGGACCTATATCACAGGTTTTGAAAATAGATTCCTCACTGGTAAGGATCTCTTTGTTTTTGTTTATATCTTTATTATAGAATTTGTTGCTGGAATCTGGTAAATTTTCTGTCGGTATGTTTTTACTGGCACCATTGTTTGACGTGTTATTAATTTTTATAGATGGTTGTGACACACAGGTTTTAAAAGATATTTCGTCACTCGAAAGGCTTTCCTCGTCTTGATTAACGTTTTCATCAGAATCTTTGATGTTGGTGCTAGGTATACTTTTTTTCACTTTGTTGTTTATTCTTTTCTGGTTCCTAGAGTTTTCCTTTGTCTTCAATGGCTGACTTTCATATGCTTCAAAGTAAGTTTCTGCACTTGTGATACTGTCTCGTTTGTAAGGATCGTCTGTTTGATCAAATGTTTGCAGTTCGTAGCTTTCAAACGAACTATTATTACTAGCGCATGTTAAAAAGTTACATAAACTACTTTTATTGTTCTTAGTAGTGACTTGACATCCCTTAACTTCCTTGTCGAGAGCCTTCCAGACTTCTTTAGCAGATAGCGAAGATTGCTGTCGAATATTTGGGGGCCGTGGTACTGTAATAAAAAAAATTAATTTAAATGTCAAGGCTATTCTTGCTTACTAAAACATCGTGACAACGATAAAAGTTAACCTCTCGAGATCTGTTCGGGCTTTTGAAAATATTGTTATCAGCTCCATTATTCTATTAGGAAATAATATGACTATTCGCTCTATTATATTTTTTATTTTTGATATTTTTACGGTTGGATGTAAACTCACCTGATGGTAAGTGATGATAATAGCTAATAGGCGTGAGAGTATAGGATTCGCCAATCGACTATTTTAAAATGATAGTATATTGGCTATTTCTCGATGTCGTGATTAAAGTCAATTTGTTGTAGAATTATTTTATAATTCTCCATAAATTGTTAACATTACAATTAAATTAAATTAAAAGTGAGAATTATTGTTATGTTCGTTACGTACTTGTAAGGATAATAAGTTTAGTTAATTGAGCATTTTTTTATATTCGGCGGGAAACGTCATGATAATCATTTAAACAATAATTAGCTCGTTACTACTTTACTGTTTGTACATATTTCTGGCACGCGCTAACCTAATTAGAGGTGATTATCTCTTATCGTCGTCGTCGTCGTCGTCGCTTCAACCGATAGACGTCCACTGCTGGACATAGGTCTCACGTAATGATGTCCACAAGGCCCGATCTTGCGCCGCCTGGCTCCAGCGGCTACCGGCGACCCTCTTTATGTCGTCGGTCCACCTTGTGGGGGGTCTCCCTACACTGCGCCGCCCGGTGCGGGGTCGCCACTCCAGCACCTTCGGGCCCCAACGTCCATCGGTCCGTCGGACTATGTGCCCCGCCCATTGCCACTTCAGGTTCGCGATTCGTAGGGCTATGTCGATGACTTTGGTTCTGCTACGGATCTCCTCATTTCTGATTTGATCACGTAGAGAAATTCCGAGCATAGCCCTCTCCATCGCACGCTGAGCGACTCTGAGCTTTCGTATGAGGCCCATAGTCAGCGACCACGTTTCGGAGCCGTAGGTCATCACTGGCAACACGCACTGTTCGAAGAGCTTTGTCTTCAAGCACTGAGGAGTATCGGACGAAAATATCTGGCGTAGTTTCCCGAACGCTGCCCAACCGAGTTGGATTCGGCGGTTGACCTCTTTCTCGAAATTGGACCTACCTAGCTGGACAATGTGTCCCAGGTATGTATATTCGTCTACAATTTCGAGTGCTGAGTTCTCAACGATGACTGGGTGGAGCGGAACATGGATATTGGACATAACTTTCGTCTTATCCATGTTCATTTTTAGGCCCACCTGTCGAGAAGCTCTGCTGAGGTCATCGAGCATTGCATTGAGATCTTCCAGAGTCTCTGGTCTCTATTTCTTATGGTTATTACATAATATTCCGGATTTTTTTAAATACATGTCTTGTAAATATGAGAACAATTACATGGTCCTTACATTAAAATATCGTATAAATAAATGTTATTAAAACAAATTATTTTTTTTTACAGATGAAACGCGTGATTAGCGTCACGAAGATGTGCAGCGTTTATATGCTAATTCGTTTGAAGGTTAGGTAGTTTTAATATTTACAAATAACATGTGGCATATTAATTTGCCACATGTTATTTATAATTATTTTTAATTTTATAGTCATTTATAAATTAAATATACTATTTCTCATATAAAAAATAAAATAAATATATTTCATAAAATTTCTTTTCCTTTTAATTCAAAAACATTTCTAATATTCACAAAAAAACACGCAGGATTTTTATTTACTTATCATTTGAAGTATCAATAAATTATTTGTATTAATTTTCGACACCTTTCTATTTTAATGACGATTAAATTCATTAAATTTCTAATCTTCCCTTTTCCCTTCCTCTAAGTTTTGTAAATGTAAAGTTTTAGATTTGTATAAATATGATCAAGACTTAAAAATTAGTTTGCCAAAGTGAATGTGTACTTTGTACGCACGCACTATTTATATATTACATTATATGTTTTTAATATTAGTATGTTTGATTTCTTTATGCACCACCCTCCTACTCTACCACAATTTCCTTTTGTTTGAGGCTGTCTGGTAGAAATCACTGACTAGATAAGACTGCCTTTTGTAGATTTTCTTTTTTATTACATGTGGCGTCTCTTATACTTTTGTCAGTTTTTGTACTGTTTGGAATCTAACAAGTGATTGTCTACAAGAAGCGGCGCAGGCTTCACGACAGTTCTCATCTCGTGCAGCGCTCGACACCTTAACAACTCTACTCTAGTAGGGGAGCCCACGACGCTAAATGGGATTTACTCGAGCATCATAGAGTTATATATCATATTCCTATTTAGTTGCGAAACTTAAGAAAATCAATACCAAATTAGTCTTTATTCAAGTAGGCTCAAAAAGCACTTTTGAATTGTAATTTATCTGTCTGTTGGTAACAAATCTACCGGTTCGATAACTTGAATCCGCTTAGAAGAAACCGACAAGAAACTCAACGGTTACTCTTTTAGAAATAGTTGTGTATGTTACAATGACTAATATTTTGCTTCTGTGAGCAACTGGTAAAAAAAAGGTAAGTAGCAGCCCATTAACGTCCCACTGCTGGGCACAGGCCTCCTCGCTCATATGACTGAGGGTTTTTAGAGCATAGACCCACCACGCTGCTCCACTGCGGATTGGCAGGCATAGTACACAAGTGCACTCTCTATTCCTTCACTCTCATAGTCCGACATGACGGCAATCCGACACGACCGGAGAGAGAGATCAGGCGCAGGACCGACGGCTTAACGTGCTCTCCGAGGCACGGGGGTGAATCACACCGCCAACTTCCCAACTTCGGGCAAATATTGAGAAAATCTTAATAGAAAACTCAATATCGATTTCGAACTGGCCCGACCCGGGACTCGAACCCAGGACCTCATGTCTGTAGTCGAACATGCTAACCACTAGACCAATGAGGCAGTTTGAGCAACTGGAATCAAGTACAAATATTTCTATCGCTTAAATAATCTTCAACATTATAATATGCCTTTTGTAAAAGGTTGTTTTATATTTATATTTCTTAAAATTATGTGGAGACAAATCTAAAACTATGTGCGGTATTTTTTTAAAAATGCGTATGCTCAACCCGACAAATAATTTCTGAACCTTCTTCACTCTAAAATATGGGATTACAAGTTTGTTTTTATTTCTAGTATTAAAATTGTATATTTTACTTTTTTTGCTGTATCACTGAATATTATCACGGATATATATGATATTATTTAATATTTATTGAGACGGTACCGTGAGAATTGATATTTCTATGAATTTTTCTCTTAAGGAAACGCGAGATCCCGATTGATATATGACATTCATTGCTCTTTTTTGTAAAATAAATATAGTTTCAGTGTCCGCCGCGTTATGCCATAATAGTATGTTGTGAAAATAAACAAAATACACCATTTTGGCAGATTCGACATCAATGTAATGTCTAACTTTTCTGACAGCAAATGTAGCGGAATTAAGTTTACTTGCCAGAAACTTAATATGCGTACCCCACTGAAGGCACAAGTCTAAATTTGAATATTTGTACAATTTTTTTTTTTGCAGTTGGAAAAGCGAAACGAGCGGCAGGGTACTATTTACATCGTCAAAACCTTATTTCTATGAATTTTAAATAATAAGCATTAGCAAATAGCACTTTATCACATTTGTCGTTCACATGGTATAGTTTACTATCATTTATATATATATATTAGGAACAAAAAAATGTTATATAATGCATATCTTTTCATCGGTGGGAGAAGCGGCTATAGATATTTAATAATGTAAAAAAAAAACTAGTGCATGGTCAGACTCGAGCGCATCAGTTATTAATAGTATCAATGTCCTACGTATTTTCGATAATGTACGTATGCTAATCTGATCGTTTGCATGATGGGAGTGGTCCTGCATAAGAGTTAAAATGAGAAAAAGGAAATTCAATCGAGCTTGTCAGATTTTCTAAGGGTATGTTAAGGGAACCTAAAAAAAGCTCAAATCTAATAATCTGACGATTTGAATGTGACGCAAACTCGTGGCTTTTATTAGAATGTGTCAAAAAATTCGGCATTTTGACATACTCGAGTATGACGGAGTCTAGACTACTTATACTTCATATATAGGTTATTTTTATTTATGTCCTAAAGGTGCTGTCTCATAATCAGATGATTATCTGATATATTATTATTAATATAGGGTGAATGGTGTTGTGATTTGACGGTTTGAGGGCGTAGCGGAGATCCCAGGTTCGATCCCCGGTAGGACGAATTTAGGAAATTGTATTTTCTAATTTATCTGAGTCTGGAGTGGTGGGAGGCTTCGGCCGTGGCTAGTTACCACCCTACCAGCAAATACGTACCGCCAAACAAAGAGATTTGTGTTGTGTGTGCTGTGTAGAAACCGTAAGGGGTATATCACCTCTTAACAGATTAGCGCGCTTCCATCTTAGACTGTATCATCACTTACCTTCAGGTGAGATTACAGTCAAGCGTTAATCTGTCAGCAATAAAAAAAAATCCTTGTTCTTTTGTTAATTTCTTTGAAATTCCCAATTACTTTTGTATTATCTATATACTCAAATGTTTTAAATTTGAGTAAGAAAATTGATGTAATTGTCCTTTCTGAAATTTTTCAAATGTTATTTGTTGTGTAGGTATTTGTCATTTATTATTATGTATTTTTACTTTTTCACATAAAAACACAAATTATTTTTAAATTATGATATAATTAGCAAATAAAACAAAGAAACATTTTAATATTATTTTTTTTACACATGACTCCAACTTTTCAGAAATATATTTACAATTAGAATTTTTCTATTCAATCGTTTACACGAGATCCTCAAAATTCTCAATATTTCATTTGTGTGGGCTCCCACATGTTTGGAATATTAAAAGAAATCTTTATTTTAATGAAAACAGATTTCTTATTATACTTGCGAGTCGCTTTACTTTACTCATTTTATATATAATATTTTTAATTAAATATAATTATGAGTGACATTCAGCGTGTACATTGTCTTGCGTATAGTCTTTAATATAAATTTCGGATTCACGTATTTTTTATCTTTTAATTGTTTCCACTACTATTAATGCGTAAGGAGTTATACTAATAGACTACATGCCCTTGGAAAAAATCAACCAGTTTAATAAACTAACTTTAATAACGCTTAGAAGGCTGTTACTGTATCATAAAATAACTTTGAGCGCTATGTCGTCATTTCTGAGCAGTGCAGGTTAGTACACGGGTAAATAATAATTTTTTATCCTAATATTTTTATATGTTACCATTTATAATTTACGGTTATAAGGTACAACGGTAATATGTAACGACATTATATATAAAAAAAAGTTGCCGTACATAAGTCTATGATCTTACAGCAGTGATAACTCGGTTAATCCTGAAGATAATTGCTGTAGATCATAAATGTATATATGGCAACTTTTTCTTCATATAATGTTATTAAATATTACGTTGTGTTTTATAGCCACACATTATAAATGTTCACAAATAAAAATGTTGGGATCAAAAATTACTGGATAACAAACTTCTGGAAATTTTAGGGTAGAAAAAAACACCAAGTTAGGTGACAAATTTATGGATTTATACATAATAAACAACAGTGTAAATTGTTTCATTTATTGTTACAATTTCATCGTAATTGTAAATAATATTTGAAATCTAATTAAAGAATATATTTGTACGCCTAATGGCACAAAATAGCAGCATTACCACGTAATCTGAGTTCACCTACTTTAACAAAAAATATTTAGATTTTTATGTCTTTCTAATTTATTTAATAGCTTAAATCAAGACTGTATCCACATTTTCTATTAGAAATAAATACTTTTTATTTACAACGATGAAATTCATATACATATTTGCCCGTGCACAATAAATTATGATTATCAGAGCAGACTATAGTTCGTACCATACGTAGTTGTAGTAAATGATTTTGCTATCTGACGCATGTTGCCACGAGATTGGTAGTTTTAGTATAAGAAAATAAGAAATAGTATAATATATATATACATATATCTAAAATATGGACGAAAGCATATTAAATAGGGGATGGAGCTTAACCTTCTATACGGACACAGTTGGTTACAGCTTACATGTAAGTTGAACAAGCCGCGATTCTACTTCACCATTGGCAGCAAAAAGTGGTAAACTGAAGTCTTCAAAATATGATAAAATATCAGATGATGTCGTTTATATAGAATTATTAACAAAACCTGATCACGATTCGCTAAGTCTTCATTGTATTTGAGACGCGTCGTATCTGTGGAAAATTCAAGATAAAAACTGCCTCTAACATTCTTTACAGCATGGCCTAGGCACGGCTCTAGTAACACGTAACCGGCAAGGCGTAAGCAAGGGCACGGTACGAGAATAGCCCTTGCACAGTGCAACAGAACTAGCACAGCCCAACACAGAATTAGCACAGCGTATCACAGAACTAGCACAAGGTAATACAGAAGTAGCACAATTTAAAACAGCGCAACAAAGAACGACCCTGTGAAACAGAACAGCACACCATAACACAGAATTAGCACAATTTAAAACAGAAATCTTACAGCGTAACAAAGAACTAGCACAGCGTTACACAGAACGCGCACTGCGCTATAAAATTAGCACAGCACAACACAGATTAGCACAGCGTAGCATGGAACTTGCACAATGTAATACAGAAATAGCACAATTCAACACAGAAATATTACAGCGCAACAAGAACAAGCACAGCGTAACAGAGAATGCACTTAGCGCAATAGAATTATCACAACACAACACAGATTAGCACAGCCCAACAAAAAATTACACAGTGCAATAGAACTAGCACACCGCAACACAGAACTAGCATAGCGTAACACAGAACTAAAACAGCGCAACACAGAATTAGCACAGCACAACACATAACTAGCACAATATATCACAAAGACTAGAACAGTGCAACACATATTAGCACAGCACAGCACAGAACTAGCACAGCGTAACAAAGAGCTTGCACAGCGCAACACAGAACTAGCACAACATATCACAGAGACTAGCACAGCGCAATAGACCTAGCACAGTATATCACAGAGACTAGCACAGCGCAATAGGACTAATAACACAACACAGAATTAACACAGCACTACACAAAACTATCACAGCACTACACAGATTTAGCACAACATATCACAGAGACTAGCACATCGCAATAGACCTAGCACAACATATCACAGAAATTAGCACAGCGCAATAGGACTAATAACGCAACACAGAATTAACACAGTACAACACAGAATAATCACAGCACAACACAGAACTAGCATAAAATATCACAGAGACTAGCACAGCGCAATAGGACTAATAACGCAACACAGAATTAGCATAGCACGACACTGAACTTGCACAACACAACATATCTCAAAGCACAGCACAGCGAAACACAGAATTAGCATAGCACAACACAAAACTAGCGCAGCATGAGCTCGCCATGAATGGCACATATTTAGCACTTTTAATACAATATAGTACCGATATAAATAACTCAACACAGAATCGCACACATTAGTGATACATAGTAGGGAAATTCACACTAGCGTTTTAGTATAGTACCAAAAACTGCACAGCACAGTATATGACACACTTAAAGGCACACAGCACAGCATAATCTTCAAAAGTATCACTCGATATGTTACGAAAACAATTCACTCTTCACTGACTGTACTACCCAACACAAATCAATCCAACTTCACTTTTAACACAAGGTGTAATAGTATAGAATTTAATTTGTTTTTATTTAATAATATTTAAAATTCAAATTCAAAATATTTTTCTTTATTCAAGTAGACGCATTTACAGCACTTTTGAAACGTCAAATATCGTCTTTTCATATATTATTTAAATGTGCTATTGATGATCACTTTAAAGAATGACTTACAATCTAAAGTTACGAGGTTTATTTCGCGCCCTGATCTGAGAAGAGCCTGCAAGAGTTTTTTTTTCATTATTATTACAATATATATTTTTAATTCATCCTATATCGATTCCACGCTTTTCTTATCTTTTAAGTGGTCCTTCAAATTATAGAATTATTTCTCAAATAGTTTTCTTTTAATAAATTATTTAAATTTATTAAGAGATATAATCATCAATATTATTAAATAAAATACTATTGCAAACTTTCGCAGTAAAACGATTCTAACAAAAATGCAATTAATTAGGAAAAATTTAAAAGTTGTGAAATAAAACTTTTTAATTATATGTATTTGTGCATACTTTACTTACCTTCCGTTGTTTCAATTTCTATATCAATCTCATCTGACATAAATCTAGCAAAATTTCTATGGCTTTGTGTATTAAAATCCATATTCTAGCTTTTCTTATTTTACCTTTATGCGAATGCATTGGTATAACAGGGTTCTGGTATGGCGTGAATTTTATTATTTAGACACGACACGATTAAACAAATTACAAAAAGACATATCAATGGTGCAGCAAGAATAATTAGGGAGAAATAAAATGGGTCAAGCATATTGAAAATATCCATACGGAATTCAAAACACGAACTCTACAGGTGATCGTCAGTAGTGCACTGTAGCACTACTGGCGTTATAGTGGGCGTATTCCTGCATCACCTTTTATATAAAAACCAGGGGGTGGGTTGCAGCAGCGCACCAATGATAGTTCGTCGTCTATTCGTATAATTCCAGATCGTGATTGATTTACTACTACAAATACAAACTATCTACACATACATATGAAATTTACGGAGCATATACAATGGTACCCTTTTAAAATAATATAGCAGTACATTTAATCATAAAAGTGTTTTCTCATTTATTTTTGGGCACAAATACCGTGACCCAATTAAGTATATTTATTTTTATGTGAAGCATAAGTAATGCCAAAGGTAAGTAGCAGCCCATTTTGGTTCGACTGCTGGGCACAGGAGACCTCGCTTATAGGTGACATAATTAAAACAAAATTCAGATAAATTTACAATCCGAATTTTCTTATTTCTAAATTCTTATATTTTAAAAACAGATTCATAATAAATACACGTACAAATTTTAACTTATACTAGCTGTAATACATATATATAAAATTACTAGCTCACACTACTTTGTTCTGTCTAAACTATAAAGTTTGAATCAGAGCTGGTATAATTAATAAATAAATTTATTATTCAAAACCGGAATTCAATCTATTATTGTAATCTAAACACAAGATTCTGTGTATGATTATCTGTAACCTACAATGTCTAGGTATTTTCGTACCATTTTCTTTGTTTTAGTGTTTATTAAATTGTGTTAAAATAGAATAATATGTGCTAGTATATAATGTTATTATATTTATAATATTTATTTATATGAATTTATACAGTGCCACTGACGACGATTTTTATTCCGTTTCCTTCCTCACTTTTAGAAGATAGTTTCCTCAGATCAAATGGACACAATTAAACTCCACTTTTCCCCTTGCTCAAAAAAAATCAATGTTATGCTCATTAACGCCCAAAGCATTCCTTCGCATTTTCCTGATCTTCTTGCTTCTTTTGATAATAAAAATATCCACGCTATCCTTATATCGAAAACTTTTTTGAAACCTTGATTATCTTCCACTTCCTAATTTTTATCTTATTAGAAATGACCGCGTAGTAAAAGGGGGCGTTGGCGTTGCTATCTCCGTAGCCGTTCCTTGTACAGTATCGAAGAGATCCCCTTTCCAATATTCTGAATTCTCGGAGCACATTCTTGTTAAAGTTTTGTTTGGTCAATTGATATTACTTCTCGGAGTTTTCTATAGTCCATCGCTGCATATTAATTAATTTGAAGCATTTGAACATTTCCTTGAAAGTTATACTTCAGCTGTCGACCACACAATAATGGGCGATCTCAATACCTGTTTGATTAAAATCGTCTTACCGACACGATTAACAGTACCCCAAAATTGTACCCCATCACGACTCGATGTCATGGTTACATCATTTACAGAATACGTTTCCTCTTATGTCCAATTTCCAGCTGAAGCTTTATCACGACTTCATATTCCTATCCTATAAATTACGCCCTCCATAAGTGAAGCTGACAGACACAATGAGGCGCACCTTTAGAAAATTTGATAGTAATCTCATTATGATGGATCCAAATATTATTAGCTGGGTTACGATACTTAGCGCTGCAACAGCCTCTCTAAAGTTAGAAATCTTTAATTTTTTACTTACTGATTGATAAACACGCTCCAATGTGTCCAATTAAATTAAAACACCTACCAGCCCCATGGTTGTCGTAAGACATTAAAATATTAATGGCTAAGCGCGACGCTGTAAAATATAACTTTAAATTTAGACACACTGATGATAACCTAATTAAGTACAAAAAATTACAAAACCGATGCAGCTAATCTTGTCGAAATGCTCGACGAATGTTTATTCGATCTGATATACTCGAATAAGATTTGGATTTCTTTTTGCGAAGTTAGGTATTGGAGGGATGACGGAGCGCAATAATAATAGTTCTTTCAACGTTGACATAAATGCCCTTAAAAATTACTTCGTTTAAATTACTCACATTGATGATAATGTGAAACGAAATACCTGAAATATTCTTAACTGCTTACCATCCACTATACTTTCTTCCTGCCATTCAGGGACATACTGCGGTTTCAGAAGTTAAAAAGCATATACTACCAATTAAATCTAATGCTGTGGGTAGTGACGGTATCAACCGAAAGGTGATTGTTTTAATCGTAGACAATGTCGCTTCTGTTACTTGCCATATAATAAACTATTTGCTATGTAATAAACTCTATCCTCAAGCGACAATCAACAAGTGACAGATAAAACTCCAGGCGTAGATTTAATTACAAATGAAGCTTTAAAGGCAGGACAAAACATTAGCACTCCCTCTGTTTAATCTGTTCAACCAAATACTTGAAACTGCTTATATATCCATGCAATGGACAGAGTACAATATTATATTATTTATAAAAAGGAAATCACGACGACATTGCAAATTACAGACTTATTTATATTAGCCTATTACCAGGTGTATATACACTATTCTTGGCAGTATTAAATCATAGATTAAGTGCAACTTAAGAAAAAAGTCAACCAATTGAACAGACAGGGTATAGGAAGAGGTTCTACCACATTACCTAACAAATTATCATGGAAAAGTATCAAGAACAGGGATGGCCGCTTTATGTAGCATAATATATTAACGACGAGAAAGCATTCGATACGGTGTCACACAAAAGTATATGGGAAACTCTAGAAGATCAAGGGGTAGAACAACAGTACATAAAAGTTATCAAAAGTCTTTATAAATATAGCAAATCAAGAGTTAAGCTAGAAACGGTTGGGCCGAGCTTCCCCGTAAAGACACTGGGACAGGGTGACTCCTTATCACCTAAGTTAAATATAGTCTAAGTAAGCTCGGAGCTTATAATATGATTTTTCAATCATTTTTCTTTTAACAAAGACTTTGGATTATGTGACATCTCTGAAACGTCTTCTAGGCGCTTATTACAGAAACATATACGCGAAATAAACGAAATAGTTACCCTTAAATGATTTTATGCAGATGATAAGTGTATATTGCTGCACCTGTTGTTAATATAAATAAAGTTATCGATGAGCTCAATTCTGATATAGCTTGGATTGATGATATTTCCTTTCGTCAAATACTTTTAAATTGTCACTGAATTTATTACATTTATTGTTATGGCAAAGGTGACAGCCTAATAACGTTATTGTCTGCAGGTCCTCTGACTGGAAGAAAAGCGGGATCTTTTCGGTTTATAAAATTTATTAAGAGCCAAAGAGTCTAGCGTAGAATCGGATATATATATAGCGAATATAATCGGATATGATTAGCGTCACGAAGATGTGAAGGTTAGATAGTTTTAATATTTAAAAATAGCATTTTAATTTTCCACTCGTCATTTAATAATTTAATATACTATTTTTCCATAAAATATAAAATAAAAATATTTCATAAAATCTCTCTTCTAAATTATATTACAAAAACAAAATTTAATTAATAATTTCTAATATTGACAAAAAAATATTTTAACATTTTATTTACAATTCCTCAATTATAAGCCTCGGTAGCGCAGTAGGCAGCGCGTAAGTCTCATAATTCCTCAATTGAGATTCAATAAATTCTTTGTATTTATTTTTAACACTTAATATTTTAATGAAAATTTAATTCATTAAACTCCTATATCTTCTCTTTTCCCTCCCTCCCTGTCTCGAAAATCTAAAGTTTTAGATTTTTATAAATATAATTAAAAAAATTTATAATTAAAAATGTGTTTGCTACATAATTTTCACTTCTGACATGTGTACTTTGTACGCACGCATTTTTAATTTTTTTTATTGCTTGTGACAGTGAGCAGCGCTTGACTGTGATCACACTGAAAGGCGCAATTGACTTCTTATGGTTACTACACAATACCGTACTCTTTGCTTAGTGGAACGTCATTGCTAGTAGGATGGCAGGCTCCAGACACAGGCAAATTAGAAAATGCAATTTCCTGAACTCGCCCTCCTTCCTGAATCGGGGAGAGAACTTGGGACCTCTCCTAACAATGCGATTACTCGCACGAACATACTAGCGTCAAAAATATACATAGTAATTATACATAATTTAATGAGTGTAAAATCTAGAATACTTCTTCAATAACTACTAAGTATATTCACTTAGTATTTTTTAATTCAATAACGTCCTGCACAGACGTTCTCATCAAGTGTATGACATACAAATGTTTTGTACCTGGGCGTGTAGACAGGATGACATTTTAAGTACGCCAACGCCTGTAGAACGCTTAAAAAATGTATGGGAATGACGTATCATATCGACTTGTCACGTGATCACATGAACAAATTGTATGTATTCTACGTAGCGTTAGCGTAATTAGAACGTCCATTTCACTACAAGCTTTGAACTATATTCTTATATGAAAATAGTATCTTATAAACATAGGCACATTATCTCACAAAACTAAATAAACCTCAATAACAACATATTACGTGTATAAGTTTTAAATAATCAACTTTTCATCACAAAACATTTAAAAAATATTACTTTGAATTTATGTGAAAGGAAATTATAGAAATGTTAATATATTTTGAATCGCCTTTGGGTTTTCGAAGGTAACAACCGATCCAATAATATCATATCAGAAATAAATTAATGATAAAGATTTAGAAATTGATAAGTGTGACTTATTTATATCTTTTTGTTTTGTACCTATCAACAAGTTTTATGGTTATCAGCATATAACCAAAAGCATTTATAAGAACAGATTTTATAATTGAAGAATGTCAAACAGGCTGTTTACAATTTCGTATATTGTGTATGTTTTCTCAATTTTCTTCTTATTCTTAAAAGATATAAATTTTCAGTTATACTATTAGTTTTCTTTATTATATATTTTATCAAAAATTTCAATACTTATTAAAATATCATTTTATTCAGCCGCTCAAGTTCAAATACAATTTTTTAACGTTAATACGGTTTTCTTTAAAATTGAACCGTTATTTAATTTAACATCACTGAAAACTCACGTAAAAGATTTATTGCCTTATTGGTACGAAATGTCAATAGTAAAATGTTTTTAAATTTAAATTGTAATATATTTGTCTACTATATTTATCTCTACCCTCATAATATATGTTTTATAGTTGACAGATTAGCCCATGACTATAATCTCAGCTGATGCCTTTTACAGAGCATCTTACCGGAAATCAAATATATTGGCAGCGCGTCTTTGCTACAAGCAAGCAGCAAGCAAGGGTAACAAACCACGATCAAAGTCAAAGTCGATCAAATTAAAAATGCAATTGCCTAAATATTCCCTGTTGGGAATCGAATCCAGAAGGTCTGCTTATGAATGGAGTATTTGCACCATTGCGTTAATGAGGTCGTCCAAATACACTTGATGACAATAAGCGTCCATTTTATAATTGCCGTGGATCTAAACAAAAATGTATGCAATGTAGAGTGTGATCAACCTAACGTATGTTATGTATGTAATGTATCGGGATATGGAAACGTGTTAATGAAATTGTTCGAAACAGCTGCCTGCATTGCTAATCTCACTCGCGGCTTTTCTGTGGTGAATTAGCAAATTCAATTTTCGTTTTTAACAATTTTTGCTCTTCCAATTTACGTAACGTTCAATTTTCCTTTTACCTATTAAAAAGCTTGAGCTTGTTAAACGGGAATCCATTGTTTGCAAATCTTCCGTAAACAAGAAAAAAATACTGTAACAGAGAAATATTCTTTTTATTAATTCCGCTCTGTTCCTATAGCCGTAAGAAAGTCAAAGAAGTGACAAAAAATTACATAAGGATGATATAAAACATGAAATCCGTTCAACAAATTTAACCTTAAAAACCTCATAAACCCATTTCCAAATTCACAAAATAAATAGTGTAGTATTACAATCATTATTTTGTTCTTCAATTAAAAAAGTAGGACTTTTAACTCGCACTCTCCATTCATATTCATTGGCAAAATTATCAATCCTTACTAATATTGTAAATGTGAAAGTAACTCTGTCTTTCCGTCGCAAATCTACTAAATCGATTAAAATGAAACTTGGTACACAGATAGACTAAAGCTAAGAAGAGGCTACTTTTATTTGGGAAAAGAGGATTGTAAGGGTCGGACGTATCAGAATTATTACAGCTAGAAGCTCGTAACTTATTTTTTAGAATGTTGATTCGATATCCTTACTGATATTATAAATGCGAAAATAACTAGGTCAGTCTTTTGTACTTTATCGTGATAACCGCTGAACCGATATAATTGAAACCATTACTAGAATGGCAAAAGGATAAGATGTTTTGATATCCCGTATTCCAAGAATTGCGACTGATTTCTCATTTCTATTAAAAATGAACAGTATGCAGCCTTTGAAAGCAGCGTTTGCAAAAACAATTAATAAAGATCAAGGGTAGAGGCTTAAAGTTGCTAACAAGTATCAAATCCACAAAATCTTTTTGTGTTGGCTTTAAAAGATGGGAAAGCAAAAAACTCTCCTTCCAGTAAAAATTGCAAATAGCTCATTAAAGTTAGCTCCGTTGATGAATTAATAGTAGTAATTTTAATTGAAAATTGGTTCGATGTAATGTTATTAGGGTTAATTCTAATAAAATTGTAATTATTGGATTAATAATGTATAGATACCTTTCCTTAGATTTACTAAAACCTGTAATTTCGCAAACTTAAATAAGTAGAATATGAGGACTATGTTTACCATATTCAGCGAATAAATGATTTGATTTGAAAGTATTTATACGTATGTGTCTTATTTGAAAAATAATTAGCCTAAATTATTAAAAATGCTGCCTAAATATACTATTCCGTGTAGACAAAGCCGCGGGAAAAGCTAGTCGTTTATAAAATACTTCGTTATTCATCCACTGAAGTACAAATACATTGTTAAATCTTTTATTGACCACTTAAAATTAATATAGTTTATTTATGATTTTTTTTAAACTCACATAAAAGGTTACGTTTGTTTTCTATATTTAAGAAGTTCTTTTAGGCTATGTACAGATATTAAATACTTTAATCGATTGTGTCTTGTCATTTTGATGAAGAAGAATATTTATATCGATACATGTAAAGTCAAAGAGTGCTAGAGAAAAAGATACATACAATAAAAGAATACACAGTCAACTGAAGAACATCCTGTTCATTTGACGTTGATTACAAATATATTGTATTTTTTGTAATTATGAACACAAATCTATGCTTTCCAAATATACTCAAACAAATTCACATATACTTAACTGTTTCTAAAAGTGTTAATAAGACAAATTAATTCCAAAGAACACCTTTCTAGTTTCTTAAGTCATTTTTATAGTCTGATTCCATGAAAAACTCCTTGCTAACAAAGTAATTTATACATTTATAATCAGAGACATATAAAAAAACTTATTCAAACAACGAATAATACAAGTCACAATGATATAAATTAATAAAAAATTCAAAGTATTCATAACACAAAATTTTTCGGTAGAGAACAGAGCTCATCTTCATGTAACTATTGCAATATTATTTTTTGAGAAGTCTCTCGCGATTCCGTGGGATTATGATAAAATATGTACTGCACTGTTTAATTTCCAATCCATTGCAAATAGCTATGAAAGTGTCATTGTGAGTGAATGTATAAGTGAGAGGGATTAGTGGTTTAAAGCTATCTTCACATTATAATACTTCATAGCTATTTAAAGATTATTAATAGCTTGTAATTCGTAGTCTTAGAAATGTCATAGTACCTGTTGTTGTTTGCTTACAAACTCCGATTCCGTAAAAGAAATATGTAAGCCGAATTTCGGGCCGTCATCATTATTTTATATTTATTGATAATACCATAAAATTGATACTCGAATAAACAAGCGTAGCATAACAAAGAACATTATTTTCATACTATAAAAAAATTATAACACAATGATTGGGGGCTTTATCGCAACAATAGCAATGTCTTTCAGACAATCAATACTTTTAAAGAAGTATCTAATATTGAAAGCGGGCAGTGGTGTATTTTGTACTTTATTATTCTCATTGTAATGTCTTGACTATTGAGACAATAATGGCAGTAGAAATACAATACCAATAGCTTAAGGAAGAAATTCAATTTGTATACAGTTGTTATTGAAAGTATTGTTAAAATGTTTCTAATTAAATTGTGAAATTTATATTCGTTCTCGTATACTCCTACATTACGATAAACAGTTGCTATTTCAAATTTATATCGAATATTAAATATCTATGGATAAAGTGTAGTATAAATCTAGTAATGTATCATAACAGAAATTATTGTCAATACTAGATATTTTGTTTCACGTTGCCGTAGACGTGTTCCTCGTCTATGTGCCTACACGTATCACGAAATGTGATGTAATCTTTAATTATATTATAAACAAGTAGCACCTCATAAAAAATCCCACTGTTGGGCAAAGCCCTTCACACTCACAGGAGATGGTTTTTAGAGCATAGACCCACCACGCTGCACCACTGCGGGTCGGTAGGCATAGTACACAAGTGTACTCTCTAGTCCTTCACTCTTATAGTCCGATGTGACGAGAGTTCGACACGATCAGAGAGAGATCAGGCGCAAGATCGAAAGCTTAACGTGCTCTCCGAGGCACGGGGGCGGAACACACCGCCGACTTCCCAACTTCGGGCAAATATTGAGTAAATCTTAATAGAAAACTCAGTATCCATTTTTTGAATTGGTCCCCAACCCGGTACTCGAACCCAGGACCTCATGTCTGTGGCTAACCACTAGACCAATGAGGCAGTTAATTATATTGTACTATTAACATTGTATTGATATGCCTTGTTAAACCTATCCCTATGGGACGCTTTGCAAGTGTGACCAACATAGTGAAACACGACAGGCGTTCCGCTTTAAATAAAACACTAAATACACTACAGCTCGGTACGGCGAGAGAGATGTCAAGTAACTGAACTGAGTGGGTAGACAGGCGACGTGGCGACATTTCGTCACATGCGTCATTCTCACGAGTCTCTACCTATATTAGGTCCTTACATATGAAAGTAGCGTTTTGTCGTACTGACCACTTTGACCTGAAATATCTCCTCTTTGGTTAAGAATTCCGAATTCAAATATATAAATTCATTTAGCTGGTACATTTCAGTTTTTAAAACTGTTGCTTTTTCTTCAATAGTTTTATCTTTGCCGTCGCTTATTACCGCACATTGAAAAACATGAAATATCGGTATATTTACGAGTTCGAGTTCTACTGTGGTACCACTCCTGCAGAAATAGCTCGAAGGATTAATGATGTGTACGTTGCTGGTGTCGCAAAAGAACGGTAAGTTTTTGGTATCAACGTTTTCGATCTGGAAATTTCGTCCTTCAGAACCAACCCCGTGGACAGCTGGAGACCAAAGTTGAAAATGAAGAATTAAAGGCTATTATGGAAACAGATCTATCACAAAGCACTTCAGAGATAGTTGCAGACTTCGGGGTAAGTGAAAAACCTGTTTAAATCCACTTGAAGCAAATCGGGTAAGTAAAAATGGACACCTCATGAATTGAGTGAATCGAAGTAGCCAACACACGTCGGCTGCTGGTGTTACTTAGCTAAACCAAGGCTATAATGAAGGGATTTTAAATTGATTCATTACTTGTGATGTAAACTGGAGACTGTACGATAATCGGAAACACTTGTCGGAATTGCTAAACCCTGGTGGCCCAGCCAAATCCTGCGCTAAATGGAAATTGACTTAGAAAAGGTTACTTGTGAGTGTTTGGCAGAATAAAGACGGCGTCGGCAGTTATCTATTGTCAGCAACTACAAAGTATGAAACAAGAAATAGCTGCTGAACAACAGAGGTTGGTCAATCGCTCTAGGCCATTTCTGCTTCACGACAACGCAAGACAACACACTGCATTGGATTCTCTGACCACCGCATTCCCGGAGCGTGATTCTACAGATTACCATTTTTTCCGGAATTTGGTCAACTTCATACAAGGAAAAATTCAATTCCGATGCGGCAGTCCAAACCGATTTCAAAGAAATTATTGATTCTCGCCCTCGTGGCTTTTTTTAATAAAGTGATCAATAGTTCATTGATGACATGTCATAGTCCATAGATAAAAACGGTACATGCGTTGATTAGTTAAATATATTTTACAAAAAAAAAAAGACTTTAAATTCCTCCCGTACAACGTCAATTCTTTATGTAAGGACATAGTATTTCTCATCAAAACTGGAATGCCTATATAACCTTGGTCAATAACGCATAAACATTTATTATACTTCGCCATTATATGACGAAACTTTCCTTTGATATGAGAAATGTTTGGCTACCCTACAAAGTTTCAGTTCTCATTCATCAAAAGTTTATATATAACACTACCATAGCATCATTGATTCGGTCGCCCTCATAATAACATTCGATCGGCTACAAAGGGTGCAAAATTCGCGAGGTAGCATTGTTTACAGGGGTGTTTCGAGTATGCCTACCGTCAGGTCGTGTGCTTTTAATTATATATACTTTTGCATGCGAGGCGAATTGAGTGATATAGACAGAAATACAATCGTATGTGGATATTTTACAGAAATTCAATGCAAGTTTTTCTAGATGCGTAGTTAAATGAAAAGACCATGTCATAATATTGACTGTATTATAACTTGGAACTGTGAAATCATCCAACTGTGTCGTTCAGAGATGACAGAATGATAATTAAACTGCTAAAACTTAAGTTAAATAGGTAAGTAGCTGCCTAGTTACGTTCCAACGTTTGTTTTTAGAGCATAGAACCAGCACTCCGAATGGAATCTAGACCCTGTCCCGGAAGATGTATAGATCTTCCGGGATAGGGTCTAGATTCTGTTTAGGGTTTTCCACATGATTGAAAAAAGAACTACGCATATAATTTTTATAAGGAGAATTGAGTCGTAACCGACCAGATTAAAATAAGTGGCAATTTGTATTAAATTTCATTCATGTCAACAATAACAAAACTGTTAACACGAAGCCCTACCCTTTATAAAAGGTACGCGGTTTAATTTTAATAAGTATTGACAGATTATACAAGCTTTTTAACGTGCTATAACGTTTAAAGGCTTATATTGATATACTAGCTGAACTTACGACTTCGTCTGCGTGGAATGTTATTTTGTTAGCATTTTCATTAATTTAGGCAAATTGTTTTACAAATAAGAAACATATCCTCACCGCCCTTTGAGGGTGGAATTTCCTAAAATTCACTTTTGATAGATTCCATTATGTCAAAAAAAATCTTACCAAGTTTTATTAAAGATATAGTTTGTGAATATGAAGTTTGAAACCTGTTTAAATGTGAAAATTAGATCTTTTGCGGGTGGAATTTCCCAAAACCCGTCCTTAGCTGACCTCCAGTCGGCAAAAGGAATATTCTTACAAACTTTCAAGTCCCTACGACTAATGGTTCCAGAGATATCGTGATGAGTCAATAGATACCTGGAAATCTCTTTTATACATAAAGATAATTCTACGTTTGTTTCAGATAAGGCAGGTGTACGGGTGGCGATGAAATGGATGGCGATTGATTCAATATAAAGCAAAAGGAACAAAATATAAGTAAATAGCATGCAGCTGTGCTGAAAAAGCCTTTCTATAATCAATATTGATCCTACTAGTAAATAAGCTACATGGCTACTACTTTGTAATGCTGGATCGCAAAATGTCCAAAACTTTTACACGGCAGATTCTAAGCCAATTTTATGATGCCCATACAATCAATTAGGTTCCTAGACAAACTTTGTTTCGGGCTTAATAATGTCTCTGTCATATTTATTATGAAACTGTACAGGCATTACAGTGAACATATGTTCATGTGTATAAATTCGATTTTATAGGATACTCGTTATACGCTCCAGCCTTGTTAAGGCAGGTAGTCCATTTTTTTTCATAGGATTGCATCGAGTTGAAACAAATGTACATTAAATTTGATTTTCATATAATATCTACATTACTTCAAATACTTTAATATGTAGATATTATAAACAACAAAATGTTTTGAAGTGATACTTTTTTAGGCGCATGAGGGTAAAATTTTTACGGATGAAACGCGTGACTAGCGTCACGACAATGAACAGCTTTTTTATGCTAACTCGTTTGAAGTTCAGGTAGTTTTAATATTTACGAATAACATGTGGCATTTTAATTTGGCACTCGTCATTTAATAATTTAATACACTATTGTTCATAAAATATAAAACAAAAATATTTCATAAAATTTCTTTTCTTTTAAATTCTTAAACAAAAATTTAATAATCATTTCTAATATTGACAAACACGTTCCATTTTTATTTCCAAATCGTCATTTGAGATTTCAATAAATTATTTGTATTCATTTTACACTTAATATTTTAATGAAAATTAAATTCCATACATATAAGTTTCGGAAATCTAAAGTTTTAGATTTGTATAAATATAAACAAGATTTAAAATTGGTTCTCCAAAAAGCTTCTGACATGTGTACTTTGTACGCACTCACTTTTAATATATTTTTTAAATATTGTCGAGCGCGAGGGTGATCACATCAAGCGTATCGCGTAATCGGTATAATACGCTTGAATTTATTTCCTTGCGTTTTATTTTTTGCAATAACTCCTGAGATTTTTCGTTAAAATGAAAATTATATGGTGTAGAAGATTATAATAATGTGGATGAGATGCTTACGGTATATAACTTAAGGTAAGCTTAAAAGAATTATTACTGTATTCTTAAGAATAACTTTCTCTAACATATTGAGTGGTACTGTTGCCGAGATTAATTTATTTTTATTTCGACACGTGGACATCAGTTAGCTTTAGAGTCGCTAAGAAACAAATACAAGAAGCAAATTCAAGGCAGTTAACATAATGACAGTTCACTGCGTATACATATTAGAAAACTTGTTGTACGTACACAAAAACATTGACTCTTTTAATAAAAAGAGTGAATGTATATCATATAACTTACGAAACAAAAACAAACTTGTTGTAAATTCTAGTAGGCTGCATAAAATTAACAACTCATTTAAGGGTAACTGTATACGTTTCTATAATAAACTCCCACAAGACGTTTTAGAAATGTCAATTAATAAATTCAAAGTCTTTGTTAAAAGAAAGTTGATAGAAAAATCGTATTATAAGTTGCAAGAGTACTTAGACGATAGAAACGCGTGGGAGTGAACGAACTGCTCTAATTTGAATTGAAATATATTAAACTAATATGATATTGTAATGATGATGATAACAAAAAAACAAAACACCCGACTGAGTTTGTTGTGGGCTCTTCTCGGATCAGGGCGCGAAGGAACCCTCGTAACTTTAGATTTTAAGTCGTTCTGGAGTATCATCATCAGACATACCTTAGAATTAGTGTGGAAAAGAAAAGAAAAAAAATTGACGATTCAAAAGTGCTGTAATATGCCTACTTGAATAAAGCTATTTTGATTTGTTTTGATTTGATTTACAATTGTTGTATAAATAAACGAATATATATATAAAAATATGCCATACTACAAATTTTTAAACAACACTATTAGATACAATTAAAAGTTCCGATTATTTTTTTACACATATATCTTTATTACAGTGGGATCATTATTAATGGGACTTTTACTATAAGATACATATTTCACAAGTAACCCTTGTCCGACCACGGTTCTATTCCAAAAGTTTCACGGCGATGAAAAATTCTAAACGTATAAGTGTAGTGTCATATTATGATGGTTACGAAGTTATATATAAACACACAGCTGTTATAAAATAATGATTGCTATGAATATAATCTTCTGAAAATCCCCAATTAAAATCATAAACATTGCGAGGGGCTCAATTCACCCATACCGTCGTGTCGTTTCCTAAAAAAATATTTTTTGTCTATTACGTTGTGTACAATGTTAGAATCAAATCAAAAATTACTTCGCCATATTTTTAGAGACCTTACACATAGTCATTTTCTCTTTAAATAATATATCATCAGCTTCAAACCATTGTACTTCAGTACTGAAAAAATTGTTTACGACGTCTTGCTGTATGTGTGATTGATTAACTTTAAATAACAGAGTGGTAACATCGATAAAAGAAAATCGATATCCTCCTTTGAAAGTACTGAGCGCCGTTAATATAAATTATGAATAGCACAATAAGTCATATATAGGTTCATAATTAAATTATATATCTGTAGAAATGACAGTATATTTCTATGTGTGTTACAGGAAACCAGGGGGTGTGGCCTTCAGAAATACAGCCCACTTAAACGGAGAATATTTTCCATCTCTTTTCCTCTCACGATATATAACAAATCTAATTTAATATTAAATTTATTTGAATTCATTGAACATTTCTTGGAAAGTGTAACGGATCGAATCAAAACTATCAAACCGAAAGCAATTACGGTCATGATAATATGTATTGTATATATTCCCTTGTACATGTTGACGAAATGTTAGCATGTATTATTTTCTTTACTTTTTTTAGAAGTACTAAAGTATGACATAACAAAGGAATTACAAAATATCTAGCAATAATCCACGAAAAAATTATAATATAACGAGCGTACTAATTAGTAGCGTAGTAAAACTTCCTATTTCAACGTTTTCATTTATTCTACGTGTCTTGCACCACTTCACAGTACTTCTTCACGCATCACAACTGACCTCTACTTATACGCGATCGCATTTATATTTGATACAAGCTTTGGAATGTTTTTTGGGTAGCAGTTTCATTAATAAAGGCAAATTGTTTTACAAATAAGACACATATATAACACCCTCGCTACCCCCCTTTCGGATGGAATTTCGTAAAATCTGTTCTTAGCTGACCTCTACTCGGCAAAAGGAATATTCCTACCAAATTTCAAGTTTCTACGCATTCCGGTTCCAGCCATATCGCGATGAGTCAATAGTTAACACCCCCGCAAACCACCTTGCGGGTGGAATTTCGCAAAATTCGTTCTTAGCTGACCTCTATTCGGCGAAAGCAATATTCTTACAAAATTTCAAATCTTTACGCCTTATGGCTCTAGTGATAGCGCGATGAGTCAATAGTTAACACCCCCGCAACCTCCCCTGCGGGTGGTATTTCGCAAAATCCGTTCTTAGCTGACCTCTACTCGGCAAAAGGAATATTCTTACCAAATTTCAAATCTCTACGCCTTATGGTTCCAGTGATATCGCGATGAGTCAATAGGTAACACTCACGCAACCACCCTTGCGAGTGGAATTTAGCAATATCCGTTCTTAGCTGACCTCTACTCGTCAAAAGAAATATTCCCACCAAATTTCGAGTCTCTACGCCTTATGGTTCCAGAGATATCGTGATGAGTTAATAGACATCTGGATATNTATATATATATATATATCCAGATGTCTATTGACAGATATATAGATGACATTATAGCAACGTCTGCTTTTAATAAATACAACATACAATAATATAATATTAGATATTTAACATTTGAATTGAACAAAATCATAATTTACAATCAATTATAATATAATATTTGGAAAATATGAAAAACAATTTAATCAAATTAATTTTATTAGCTATCACAGCAAAACAAGACAAGTGTATGAAATCACAGGTGTATTTGTGTAGTATGTAACACGAATTGACGTCCGATGGGAACATAATCCGAATTGAGCAAAAGAAGAGGGAACAGGTACGCGTATTCGCTTCGCTAGTTAAGTTCCCGTGTTCAATTCCCGGCCCCGCAGCTTACAGAAATTATATTGTATAATTTCTATCGGCCTATACTAGCAGCTTCAGCCGTGTCTAGCTACCTCCCTACCAACAAAGATGTACCGCTAAACATAATTTACAATCAGATACAATAGTGTTTAAAAACTAGTACCAGGTTAGCGTGCAACCATACTAAATTGTATCATTACGCACTAGATGGTTAATGGTTGACCCCGTCAGCAATAAAAAAGAAGACTTGGATTCACTTCCCACCAGAGAAAAGAAGAAAATAACCTACTTTTTTACATAACTTATCGTGATGGGTTTCCGACTACGCCAGTTACACCGCATGGAATGGCTAGTACATTAATAACTAGATATTTGTTTCAGTACTCTAAGCACAGAGCCGAATTACCACCCTATTGAATCGGCTCAAACATAATTTGAAATTTTATAACAGACAATAACTATCAGATTTTAAATTTATTTTATTTAACATAAAAGGCTTATTTCACTTACATTTCAATTACTTCCTTTCAGATTATTTGATACACACTAACAATAATCTAATCAATAAACAGATTTTACAATATATAAATAACTAATACATTTCTAAATTCGTAACATAATTACGTATTCGCCGACGGAGAAAAAGTCGTAATTATCCAAGAGGCTGAGCGATCAATAAGATAACATAATTCATTTGTAGACATCAAAAATGTTTTGGATTTCTATAAATAAATATATATCTGAATAACTTTCGAAACATATTTATAGGTAATGGACTTGGGCATAGTAGAAAAGCGGTTTGAAGGAACTATCGATAATGACAGCTGAACGCATGAGCTTGGACCCCATTAAAGCGATATTAAGTTCATTGTCTCTACTAATTGAATTCGTTGAAAATCGTACCAGACATTTTCAAAACTTATGATTGCTAAATATTAGAACTTTGTTTAAAAAAAATATATTTTTAAACAAAATTTTATAAATATAACAATACAGAATTTCGCGATGCGAGTGTTTGTCGCCGTGTCACACATTCAGCGATTAACTGTTCTTGCAATTGGACAAAATGTATTATTCTTTCACATTAAATACCCAGTATTTTTATAGACTATTTTTCATAGATCTCTAAGGTTGTCTGGAGGACATCATTTCGAGCGATTAGGGCTTTTACATTTTTTAAATATATATATACGTATATATACTCGTATATATATATATATATATATATATATTGTGTACAATAAATAAAAAAAATCTAAGAAACTAAGATTTTGTCACATCTTTATTAAACAGATAACCTGTTATTCACATTTTGATGATCTTATAGTGTGTAAAGAAATAATTCCACACAAAGATTAACAAATTAATCTGATAGAAGACACCACTGCCTTATTATTATTTGAATACATATCAATATCAATTTAATATATTTACCGCGAACTTCCTCGTCAAAAACAGATAAAGCTCATCCGTAAATAAAAAAAATTGATAACAAAAGAGGAAAAAGATTTCATATATTCCCGACCATTGCGGGATTGATGTTATCATATTACTTTACAGGTATTGTTTTCGAGTCTATAAAAAAGGGTAAAATAAACGACCGAATGGGTATATTTGAAACCTAAGTTGCGATGAAAAATTTATATTATATAAAATTATTGCGAAGAACATATTGTAATAACACATAATAAAATCCTGTACTTTGGGTCTGATTCTTTTTTGCAAAACTATTCATAATTAAAAGGTTTCGGTTTTTTTAATAATGAATTTATAATGTGTAATATCTAATGAGATTGGCTATCATTCGTCAATATTCAATCAGAAACAGCAATGTTCGTATAAAAGATTTTTAATACATCTATTTCTTAAATACTTCGAACCAATCCTCTTGAAATATGGCGTTTGGACGGCTTCTTTAATAAAGACGAAGATAGGAAACGTAGTAGTCGCGACGTTCAATTTCTTTTCACACAGCACATATAAATTAAATTGTGATGTCTCTCAGTATAGGTTTATCAAAAATACTTTTTCTAAGGTTACGTTATAATTTGCATGTTGTCAATACTCAAATGGTTGTTTTGATTAAATAGTCACATTATGCAGACAATTACGATTACAATATTAGTTTACTTTTAAATAATTAGGCGTATGTTTGTTGCCAAGTTTATTTATAATATAGCTCTGCTGTGTTTCGAAACAAAGACAAATCACACGTGTAAGTAACCATTTCATATGAAATTAGCTCAAATCGATAAAATACTTTTCATCCGATAAGAAAATTACCACAAGTCAAGTTACGACCGACGTGTCGACTCGTAGTATGTAATTATACCTCAAAGGTTCTTGGCTTAAAGATGACTGAAAACTGTACGTTAGATAATGAAATTGTAATCCCTATCTTGATTTTATATTACAGGTTAGTTGTAAGTAAGTAGCAGCCAATTACCGTCCCATTGCTGGGCACAGGCCCCCTGACTTCGAGGAGCGAGGGCTTTTTTAGAGCACGGACCCACCACGCTGCTCCACTGCGGATTGGCACACTCTCTATTCCTTCACTCTCCGATGTGACGGGTATCCGACACGACCGGAGAGAGATCATGCGCAGGACCGACGGCTTAACTTGCTCTCCGAGGCACGGGAGTGGATAACACCGCCAACTTCCCAACTTCGGGCAAATATTGAGAAAATCTTAATAGAAAACTCAATATTGATTTTTGAATAGGCCCGACCCGAGACTCGAACCCAGGACCTCGTGTCTGTAGTCGAACATGCTAACCACTAGACCAATGAGGCAGTTAGTTGTAGGTACACTATTGTTGTTAATGTGAATGTTTTTGACTATTATCACAACAAATTAGGATATTAAGATAACTGAACGCAAAATATATTCGATTATGGAGTTTTTTCAGGAATCTTTTGAGTAACTACAAATTACCGTATATGGCAATAACTGCAACAGAGATGTAGATTCAGTAAAAGTTTAATCAAATATATAATGTTTAATCAACCAAACTGTATGTTTTTAGGCATTGAACTGAAACAATAACAGTTGAAACATTTGGTTTCTATCAAATTTAAATGCAATGTGGATAATTCTGCGTTTAACGTGTCAATGTATACTGGCTGCCTGATGAACTATTTGCGGTCTTTGTAATTAGTTCACTAGTATTTAAATCAGTTACACTGAAACCAATTTGATATTGATTCTTATAAATATAACAATCAACCGTCTTTATAATAATATCATTGTGAAAACAATAATAATTATCTTGAAGTTTGAATAATATAAAACTACATGTTTGTAAAGTTAATTAAAAAGAAAAATCAAAATGATCTTTTCTGAGGTATTTTGGTAGGAGATGAGGGTTTAAACTTAACGTTTTAAACTCTGACGGTCTCGCTGACGCAGTGATGCGAGTACTCGCTTTGCTAGCGGAAGTGCCAGGGCTCGATCACCGGTAGGGCGAATTAAGAAAATTGCATTATCTTGTTCGGCTGAGTATGGACTGATGGGAAGCTTCAGTCGCGGCTAGTTACCCTACCAGCAAAGATGTACTGCCGAACAAAGAGATTTATGTTCCTGTACGATGCTGTATAGAAACCATAAGAGGTATATCAAATCACACCAGATTAGGGCGCTTCCATTTTTGACTGTATCGTATTTATTTATGTTTCACTGCTGGTCACAGGCCTCCTTACTCACAAGAGACTGAGAAAGGGTTTTGTAGACCCCCCAACATACACATAATCCAGAATTTATTTTGATTCAAACCCGCGATTTTTTTAAATGAGAATCCACGCGTCCCATCGCCAGGCCATCATAGCATTTTTTGTTTGTTGAAATAAAGGATATTTTTAATACTTTTAATGCTAGCGGATAAACTAAATTTTTCAGCTTTTTCTGTTTGGGCACAGGTTGAATGGTTTCACAGTCAAAGAAAAACTAAACATTATAATGTTTCAATTTGCATCACTTGTCCATGCAATCATGCACGTAATAAATAAATAACAACCCAAATATATCCCAGTGATTCTCTCATTTTAGTTATTTCGTATAAAATATTTTGATGCAAGCACGAAGGCATTCCCTTTCATTACAAAATGAATGTTTGCAAAAACATTTAATATTATATTGTTTACGCATGGTGACTACTTTTGTCTGGTAATTGGAAGCGGTTGAACTAATTGATCATTATTTTTTTGGTTGGTTTGAACGGTCAGTTTCGACAACGTGTGTTTGCAATTGATTTTTTTTTATATTTCCCTTTATAGTTTCACCGTTGGCATTTAAAGTTTAAATTTAACATTTTTAGTACAGCAAATACAGTTACAGCAAACTGAATATTTTTTTTTTAGTTATACAATATCTATTATACTTCGTATACATATAAGAATACATTGTATTTTCGAACGCCACAACCCAATTCCTATTTAATATAACTAGCAGAACCCGCGACTTTGTTTGCGTGGAATCTTTTTTGGGTAGCATTTTCATTAATTTAGGCAAATAAGAAACACATGTATAACATTCCCGCAACCCCCGTTGCGAGTGGAATTTCATAAAATCCGTTCTTAGCTGACCTCTACTCGGCAAAAGGAATATTTCTACGAAATTTCAAGTCTCTACGCCTTATGGTTCCAGAGATATCGTGATGAGTCAATAGACACCTGGACATCTCTGTTATATATATAGATATATGTACAGATAATACTATGTATAAAAGACCAACAACTTTAGATACAAAATAATTTACTTTATGCTTTATTTCACTGCATAGTTATAATGACGAAAGCATCGGCTTGTATATGAAAATTATGTAAGAGTTTAGTTACACGAAAATAAATTTATGTGTAGCAAAACAAAATCATATAAACCCAATCCGTTAAGCAATGTTGATTCCATGAGAGAAAGTTGTTCAATTACAATTCTTTGTTACAATTTTTCCACCGAGTTGAAAAGTTTTCCATTGAAACGCTACATCGAATCTCATAATGGTTCATTGGTAACAACTAGTGGGTTGTACATACAAAAGTACTTGAGGATGTATTTGATGCTATGTTTTTATTCTGGATTTCCGATAACATCAGAGGCATTCTTTATTTCTGATAAACCATATTTGTATATCTGCTAATATTATAGACCTTTAACATAAACAAAAAATACGAAGTAATAAATAAATTTTGACACGTTAGCCTTTGTCATATTTGTTCATCATGAATATTGGAATTTTAGGCAAATGTTTAGACGTCATTTTATTATATATGACTACTTAACGCATTACCGAGAAACTAAAGGGGCGTTTTCCTGAAATGCAGAAGGCGGGGCTTTTGTATGCTCCAGTGTACAATTTCCAAGAAAATCCGTCCGTCCTATCCGCACACCTAAGACAGTGCTGACCTATTTTCACTAAGATTATTGTAAACACAAAGCTCGCTGTTATATGAAATTTTAATTGAAATTTGCTTCAAATAATTACAATATGACACTGGAGTGACTGTTATAATGTATATTGCGTAATTATACAGAACGTAATTGAAAAAAACATCGGTTTTAAAGACCACTTGTTAACGTATTTTTGCAATCTCCTATTTTGGTTACATGACGTTTGCTATCGTTGCATTGCATTCATGCCATGCTTTTTATTCTATAGTCTTATGACATATAGCTGTAATAAAGGGGCTATGTTTCATAATTTATTTAAAAAATTAAGTACCGGTGACGGTGTTTTTAATATTATTCTTTATACATTCATATTTCCAACTACCTACATGTGTCCATATATGTGTAAGACAAATTTTAAAGCTTCAAGAATCACCAATGTAATTATGGTCTCTTATTCAATTCTTATAATTAGCCCGCAGTGTATTGGTTGATAACTACATGTGTAAGTACGAATTGTTTTTTTTTATCACTTATTTTCTAAATAATATCTTTTATAATTTACTAGCGGAAACATCGACTTCGCCTGCGTGGAATGTTTTTTGGTAGCATTTCCATTAATTTTGGCCAAAAATTCTGACCAAGTTTTACATACCATTAAAGATATAGCTTGTAAATGTGAAGTTTGAATTTTTTGTAATGTAAAAACTTGATTTTTTTTAATTAACGCCCCCCCCCCTCCAACCATTCTTGCGGGTGGAATTTCGAAATATCCGTTCCGACAAAAGGAATGGAATATTCCTTTTCATTATTACCACCTCTTATATATCTGTCTCTTA